>OX381712.1:79433105-79519064 GCA_947462335.1 Harmothoe impar
ATATATGATTATTTTTGCTACTAGTTGGTATACTGCCTTAATGTGATATAGAGATGACTATTTATGAGCTAGCAGACTTACAGATATAGGACAGATGTTGGTTACACAGATGGAGTAATTTATATAGTGAGAGCAACAGAACAATTCTGGAAATTGTATTGTAGATATACCTTTCACTCTTGTTTATTGTGGTATGTGTTGTTTGAATAAAATGAATAAAGTTATTGTTGTCTCCAGGTTGTTTTTTGTAATACAATATAGCTACGTGAAGTGTCAACCTGGTCCCTGGCCCAACCTCTGGTAGGTCACGTGGATGTAAATAGCGCCATCTACCGAGTCATAGGCTATTCTAGTCTGCATTGAAGGGACTTCTGGCTGCTGATTGGCTGCTGATTGGGTTATATTATAACAAAACTGGTTAAAATTCACAGGTGTTCCCAACAATTGATTAAAATAGCACATGTGGTTTTATGGTATGTAAAGGGTTGGGGAATTTCTAAGGCATGCAAAAAGTGATGTGGCCAAAGGTTAATTTTAGGCCCAAAACAGGGCAAAATGGGACTACCTCACTAGTATGCCCATTGGTATTATGGAAGGCTCCCGATGAAGTAATTCTACTCCTTCATGCCCCCATTATGAAGGTCCCCACTAACACAGGGGGAGAACCTGACTAAGTGACTTGATTGAGATTTTGATGCTATGGTCATGCCCAACATACAGGCTGATACTTTGTGTGTGAGGGATTGTGTGATAAGGCTAGGGCTAAGAATATAGATGGTGAATAAACCTCCTGGACAGCTGATTTTGTGGATTATGCTGTATAGAAACAGAGGAATGATAATTAGTTGCACATGACCTGGACTAGGTTGGTGGATTGTATGACGCTGTGCTGCCCTCTGGTGTGAAGCAGACCCACTACCCCTAGTTGGGCAGGTAACATACCCCACAGCTGGGATCAGTCATACTGTCGTTTCCAAACCCTTCCGAAGAAAGGCTCTGGTAACAGCCAAATGACCTTAAACTTGGGATTTTGCTGGGTCTGGGCAACCCCTGCTGGTAGCCTAGAACCAGTGGACAGGAACCAGAATGTATGATGGTAGTTTTACCGTATTTTACCATCAGACTTTCTGGTTCCATTTCCTCTTCCTGTCCACTGGTTCCAGGCTACAAGCAGGGGTTGCTCATACCCAACAAAATCCCAAGTTCAAGGTCATTTGGCTGTTACCAGAGCCTTCCTTCGGAAGGATTTGGGAACGAGAGTAGGATCAGTGAGGGCAGGTAGTCCCGCCTAAATATAGAGTAGCCTGGTCTGGCGGGGGGGGGGGGGGGGGGGGGGGCGGGGGGGGGGGGGGTGGAGTACGTTAAACTCTCAGGCGGGAAGGGGAAAATGTCAACCCCTCTGGTGAAACATATTTTACATGCCCACGTGAAATAAAATGTCATCCCCCCCCTCAAAAGTTAGCGCTCCCAAGGAACAACGCTAGCGCTGTAAGGCAATCATTACAGTTTGGGGCTTAATTAAAGAGACATCCAACATATAGTGGGCTTCCTGTGGCCGCCATGTAATACACAACTCCCCAAACTCTTTATTTTTGTAGAAACGAGGAGGTCGGGTTGGACCTGTCACGACAAATCGACTCCCGGAATGTACTGGCATTGAACCAGGGGGGACTCTCCCCTTTGAGTTTGATACATGATACATGATGCATGATGTAGAATAATAGAGAAATCTGAGACCATCGATGCTAGCTGACCTGACATTGGGTTGTCCATAAAGCCTAAAATCAGTAAACTTTGGAGGGTTACTGCAAACAGTTTAGGGAAGTTCCACTGAACCTACACTCAGAAATAGAGTGATTATATAAAAATATCAAGTGAAGCATATTGGTACATCATTGCTTGTGGTTGAAATAGATATTTTCTATTGTGTCTAATGACCACAACATGCGACTCTGAAGCATAGAAGCTAGTTCACCTAAATGCAATGGTACGGTGGCAGGTATATATTGACTAGTGACTAGTGCAGTAAATACCCACTAGGTGGCAGCACCAGGGGCGTGTCTGTACCAGCACACACGCCCCATCTTCATGTACTACTGGGACGGACAGCGGATAGAAAGGGACACGCTCGGGTTGTAGAGATGCCGTCCATGGGGCTGTTAGACATGTAGAAATACGATAATAAGAAAGGTCAAGGCCGACTTTGCCTCGGCAAAATTATAATCAAATATCGCCTTACCCTGGTAAGTCTCATTTAATTTCACAATTAACACTCCACAGTCTGGGGAAGCATGCAGACATGTTGTGGACAGTAAATAAAGCCCATGTGTATGTAAAATAGGGCCGACCTTGGTATGCTTTCTCAATTTTGGGGAATTTCATTTCATTTTTCTTTGTTTTTTCTTCATTTTTGATATGTTTCTAGTTGTTGGCAGATATTTGGTCAGGAAGAACACGTTGCCATGGATTTCAGTGGCTGAATTAATTGTGTAATCTGAGCAAATTTCTCATCGACAGCTAGAAATATGCAACAGTTCCATGTCTCTCTCTACATATAGTATGTCTAGTACAATGTATACAACTGATGGATGCAATCGGGGATGCAATGTACAATTCTGGCTGATTTCGGCCATTACTCCACAATTGCACGTGTTTAGGTCTATGCTGAGGAGTCTCACTGTCCCAAACTTAAAACTGCCTCAAATCTGCATAATTACATAATAGAGACATAACAGAGACAATCACATTGGTGACTCCCCACTTTTACATGACACCCCTGCATTATTAATTACCCGTGCCACGCCCCGGGACCCCCCCCCCCCCCCCGGGGGGGACCATACCCCAGGGTTACTTTATACGCTTAATAAACCTTTAATGATAACATGTGCATCAAGATGTATTTGTCGTCATGATGCACCAATGCACCACCGACAGTACAAATGGTGCATCATGCCAATCTTTCAGGAGTGTATCAACTCCGTAGTGTCAGCATGATTTCGAGTTACTTCTTTTCAGGGCTGCATTCATGAATCATACTGACAAAGGGGGTTTATCCCTTTAAGGACGGCAAGTCGTTAAATGTGACATTGTCGTCATAACTCACCAGTGCTGCATTGATGCATCATGTCGACCTCTAGGCCTGGGAGTGTCTCGACCCCACAGGTTAGGCATGATGCTTGGATGCAGTACTAGCGAGTTACTTGCCAGGACTGCATCCAAGTATCATGCCGACCGAGGGCATGTCGATGCAGTAATGCTTTAAGAGACATTCAAAACATTATGTCGCCCCAAAAGGTTTGACATTCCGTCACGCCACGTGCCCATGTCGTCACGCCTCCTGCCCCCCCCCCCTCCCTCAGACCACCCCAGTCACACAGACAACACAATCCGTCATTACAGATGTTAATCGTGTTATAGGGGGCCCCTGCCGCCATCTGTCCCGCCCCCGTGTGGCGGAGGGCGGAACTAGTCACACGTCACCTCACGACATGTCACCCTGCCTGGTAACGTCATTAGGACAAGCACAGAAAATAGACTCTTTTATCTGTGGTACAAGGATGGGCGGGGCCGGGGGGGGGGGGTAACCCTGTAAGGGCCGTGGGGTGTATTTATAGCTGAGGTCGTCATGATGCATGAATGTGACCCTGTACAGCCCTGCTGACTCTACTCCCTGGTGTACTGCAGTTATGCATCATATTGATCGGACTCACTCTGATCCTTTGAGGATGTGTCGACTGATGCATGAATGCAGCCCTGACTTGCCAGGACTGCATTCATGCACCATGCAGACCCTGCAGTAGCACATTAAGGTACCATGCGGCCACTAGAGGGTAGTGTAGGGTCTACTCTAATATTCAAGGAGAGATGGGGCGGGGGGGGGGGGGTATGGCCATTCAAGGGACTGACTGGAAGGGCGCTCAGTGAGGAGTGGGAGAGACTGAGGTCAGGTTATCACCGAGATGAAGGTCTTTCTTTTATTACAAGTGTGGGTATTACCATAACCCACGTCAAAACGGCCTGGTAACTTTATTAGTGTAGAAGTAGGCTTTGATGGCAGTGGGGGGGGGGGGGTACTTCGGTGTCTGGTGGACCCCCCATTTCAAATTCCTGGGTCTGCCCGTTAGACTAGTGCTTCACCTCACACAGTTAGATAACCCTCACCAGTATATCTCAATATGTCTATAAGCTCATCTAATAACATAACTTAACGGAATATAACTTCTTCTTTTCATCTTAAAATTGTCCTTTTATTTGATTCAGTTCCTGATTACATGAAATAAATAAAAGGCACTCTACTTCAGTTCACCACTGAGGGTCATCTCACAGGTGAATCAGACAGTCCTCGGGAACATTTGTCTATGTATGTGGGACGACAGAAGGTGTGCGTATCAGATAGGGAGGGTGCAAGACGCGAAGACAGAGGAAATAGTATTAGAGAGACACGGGCAGACACAGGCAGACACAGACAGACAGAGGGGCAGACAGACAAACTTAAACAGACATACAGAAAAAGAGAACAGAGACAGACAGTGACAGGGAGACAGACAGAGGAAGGGGGAGAGGGAGGGAGAAACACATACAGAGAGACAGAGGCAGACAGACAGACAGACAGAGGGATTGAGTGAGGGACTTTCCTTCTGTTATTTTTACATGTTAACACTTGCATCCTATAATTACTGAGGCATGTGAGTGTGTGTTTGTGTGTCATTACCATACCAGCCTGGGCGGTCTACAGATCCAATTAATTGCGTGAAAAGTCACATCTATAATTGGGACATGGAACGATAAAACACCATCTGTTTAATTGTGCAGTAGGCTAAGGGCCGATACATGCCTGTGCATTGAGTTGAGTTTTTGAGTTTTGAATATTTTTCTTTTGCATGCCTATGCATTACAAGTCAAGCGTAAGCCATCACGTGCGTTGCCATGGGTGGAATTTTCTATTTTTGTCGGTTTTGATGGAAACAGTGACAAATTCCAAAACTCGAAACGGCTGTCAACACCTTTATTAAAACTCAGAGATGTAAATGGTCAGGTATTTCCCTGAAAAAAGGGATTTCAAAGACCATTCCTCTGTTTATAGATAAACACTCAATATAGTAGTTTTAGGGTAAATTAAGTGCCTTTTCATGGATTTTGTCGATACCAAACTTACATCTCTATTAAATTGAAACACTAATACTTGGATATCCTGCAACAAGTTACATGCAATAATTAGGGTAGATTCACCCTGAGTCGGACACATACCTTGAGACGGACACCTGATTTTGTGGTTATTCAAGCATTTTAAGCCCTTTATTTGTGAACAATAGTTAAGTTCAAGTGTTATTCTTTCCAAAAAGCACTAGAAGTATGTGTTAGGGTACATAGATAACTTTGAATTTAACTGTCCGTCTCAGGGGATGTGTCCGACTCAGGGTGAATCTACCCTACAAAGCCGGTGGCGGATCAGGAATGAAAATGAGTACCAGGTGACAATATCGTACAATATGTAAGTAATGTGATCAGTGCGTTGTTGGTCATTTAGGCAAAAAAAAGAAGGTTTGTTTCAGGTCACCCGACCGACCCTATCAAAACAGGGCCGACCCTACGTTTTTTATGCAGTTTTGAAGAAATTTCCGTATTTTTACCCTTTTTTGGTCAAATTTTGGGTCTTCGGAGAGGCCAGCTAGTACTTTCATACAAGAAAAAGTAAAAAAAAAGAAAAAAAAAAGCCGACCTACCGACCCTACGTTTTCATTCCATGTTACCTGAAACAAACCTTCTTTTTTTTGGCCTTATCAAAGGGCAGGATTAGTGAAGAACCCAAAGCGTTCTCTATTAGGCCCCCCAAAAAAAAGGTGTTTAAGGCCACCCGACCCTAGATTAAAAAAAGGGCCGACCCTAGCATTTTTTTCCCAATTTTGGAGAATTTTCTTCTTTTTTTTGATTTTTATTGTTATTTTTCTCAATTTTTACAAATTCTTTCAAGAAAAACAAGCTCCCAGTGACCTCAGAGGCCTGAATAATTGATTAACTTCAGAAAATGGCTTTTTAAGAGGAATATGCAATAACTTCTTGATATTCCTAGTCAACAGAGGAATTATTGAATCATTCTGGTGAGTCGTGAGTCGATTTGTCGAGTCGCGACTCATTCCTGGTTCTCTCTATGTTAAAAAAAAAATAATAAAAAAAAATCCGACCTACCTACCCTAGGAATTCTGACCATGTTGCCTGAAACACACCTCTTTTTTTTTGCCTTATTGACTGCATATATATTTAATCTGAAGGTGTCCGTATAAGTCGTATAATCTTGCAGGGTAACAGGGACTTGGAATTAATGAGCGCAGGTATACGCTATATTATAGGAGGACTGATACAAGGAACACGTTTCCATGACCCCAGTATATTCTACTTTAATATTGGTTAAAAAGAACTTTATTTTTTTTAGAGTGTTTCAGGTGACCCGACCCTACCTAGCAAAGCAGGGCCGATCCTAGAAATTTGTATCCTGTTTTATAAAAAAAGAATAAATTCAAAGTTATTTTGGGGCGATTTCAGTGTCGATTTGATAGTCCACGAGTCAACCCTGTTCTAGGTGAGTCGGCACTGAAGTTTTCGAGTCAATTTTTGGGTACTTTTCCGGCCAAAGTAAAAAGAAAAAAAGGTTTGAAAAAAAAGACCTACCAAGTCTGGATTTTCAGACCATCCAATCTGAAACACACTTTTTATTCCTTCTGGCCTTAGGGCAAAAAAAAAAGAGGTGTGTTTCAGGTTACATGGTCTGAAAATCTAGGGTAGGTAGGTCGGATTTTTTCATTTTATACTTAAGCCTGAAATATACCCAGAAATCGACTCACGAATTACAATGCTGACTCGCCGACAACCGCCTCAACTTGTGAACTATCAGATCGACCTTTAAATAGCCCCAAAATGACCCAAAATTTAAATATTTTTTCAAAATTGCATAAAAATTTCTAGGGTCGGCCCTATTTTGCTAGGTAGGGTCGGGTAACCTGAAACACACCTTTTTTTTGGGCCTAATAGGCCCCAAAAAACGGTTTGTTTCAGGTAACATGGCAAGAAAACGTAGGTCGGTAGGTCGGATTTTTTTTTTTAACTTAGTATTAGGCCGCCTTTCCGAAGACCCTAAAATTTACCAAAAAATAGTAAAAATACAAAAGTTTCAAAATTGCATAAAAAAACGTAGAGTCAGCCCTGTTTTGATAGGGTCGGTTGACCTGACACAAACCTATTATTTTTGGCCTTAGGGAGTGTTCATTTATTAGTTACAGGGGGGGGTGGTGGGTTTGGGGGGGGGCGTAAAAATTTCCGACCCCTCCTGAGGGGGGGGCGTAAAAAATTCTGACCCCTCTTGAGGGGGGGGCGTAAAAATTTAAGCCCCTTTTTAGCAAAAAAGCCAGCGCGTTACTATAGTTCAAAGGGGGGGGGGCGAAAAATTTTCGCCGCCTTCGGCGAGGGGGGGCGCGAAACGTTCCACGCGCTCTCGAGGGGGGGGGGCGTAACAATTTTTCGCCCCTCCGCACGAAATCTCACCACCCCCCCCTGTAATTAATAAATGAACACTCCCTTAGGGAGCGTTCATTATTTATGCCAGGGGGGGGGGTGTGCAAATCAGGGGGGGGGTCATTTTTTTTAGGGGTATTCGGAGGGGGGGGGTCTTTTTTTTCCAACCTATTCTTAGGGGGGGGGTCTTTTTTTTTCAACCTATTCTGAGGGGGGGGTCATTTTTTTTAGGGGTATTTATTTGGGAGGGGGTATTTTTTGACACAACGTGACGCGAATTTCACGACACATGTCGCGAATTGGGGTCATAAAGACGGTAGAACTTTGCTAAATTTCTTGCCTACCAATCGACACATGAATGATTCACTACTTTTCTTTTCCTAAAGCAACAATAATTAACTGGAGAAAGAGCATTAATTCAACACGAGAAGAGTACAGAATGTAGGGGGTCTAAACAGAAAAGCTATCAGTGTGCAATTAGATGAATGCTATTGTGGCACCGAAATATGACAGTACTGTATCCGAAATAGTTTGGGTTAATTGGACTTTAGCCTTGCCCATCACGTTTTGGCATCCATATGCAAGGGTGAACTTGTCTACATTTTTAGACCCTGCCTTTCTTCCCAATAGAGGAGCAGATGCATAGTATGCAAGATGCAGATCTACCTCATATAATGTTGATACATTGTAGCTTAGGTCCACTCCACCAGTCAAAGGCGTGATTACACTAGTCATGATACACACTTTTCCTTGGTATCTTGTACCAGACCCTGCTAAATGAGCCACAGCGTTCTGATTGCAGAGCTCTCAATATTTTTAGAATACCTTGACCATCTCCCTGATAGCTGCCTGCTTCTCACAGATTCTAGGACTTATAAAATCAGCAGACTCATAGAGTAGACATGATCATCCCACTATAAATCGGTGTACCGAATGCCTTGAAATGTAGCAAATAGCCACCAGATCCACAGAGTTTTCTGCTGCGGATGCCACTCCTTCTGTCGCCAATTTCTAAATCTCCCTCTAAGTTCATCTTTGGCTTCAACAGAAATCAGGCACTGAATAATCATTGCTACTCATCGCTACTTGGCCTCATCAGAATTTTTAGAGCTCTATATTTGGTTTTGGTCAAGTTGCTTCCGATGCTCTGCAGGGTTATCAGTGAGTTATTCATCACTATTTTAAAGCTTTTATTTTTTTTGGAGTCAATGCATTCCCATGGCTTGGTTATACTGACCACACACTAGAATATTGAAGGCAGGTACCTTATGGCATTTCCTCAAATAAAGGTTATCAACTATGGTGCACGCAACATCCATGCATACCATTGATGGCTTAAGCGATTGTAATTGATCCGTGCCGTTATATAACAAAGACACATTCCCCTGTGACTCTTTGTTCAACTTCAAATTCTCACCCTCAGCTCCCTTTTTCTTACTGATCCTAGCCTTTGGAAAACCAAACTAGGTTTAAATAGTGATCTTGTTCCTTTAACTGCAAGTTATAATACCAGGATACATTAAAATGGGCCGATTGACCTCTAGATTTTCAAAATTTTCTTCAGGTTTGCCACTATTATAATGTCCAGAGCATCCCTTCATCAAACATCTTTGTTTTAAGCTGCAGTAACGCGTAACGGGGGGGGGGGGGCTGGGGGCATAGTAAAGTGGGGGAGCCATTCTTTTTGGGAAACATGAACATTCTAGACTCAGAGTACCCAAGAATACATCAATCTCGAGGTAAAATTCCTAAAGCTTTCTTGAAAGACAAGCTCAAAGTCCCTCAGAACACATCAATTTCAATGTAAAATTACAAAATTTCCCAGGATCATATGGTAGACTTCAGACCACTCTGAATACACTAATATAAAGGTCAAATTCCCAAATTTTCCTGGGGCTTGTGGCCCCAAAACAACCATTTGTTTCTCCCTCTAACCAACCCTCATCAGCTGGCTTTGGGAGCTGGGCCCCCCAACTTTATCCACCTTCCGCGGCCCCTGAGCTGGGCCATTTCATGGTACTTCTACCAAACAGTATTAGCAGGACTTGTAGGTGGGGACCAAAATAATCACACCAATTTTTAGCAAAAATATCAAACGTGCCACGGAAACAGAAAAATGTGCGCTCTCCACATAAATATATTCACCATATTGTTATGCCCTATAACCACTCCCTCAAATAATGGTTAAGGGAGTGTTCATTTATTATTTACAGGGGGGGGGTGGTGGGTTTGGGGGGGGGGGCGTAAAAATTTCCGACCCCTTCTGAGGGGGGGGCGTAAAAAATTCTGACCCCTCTTGAGGGGGGGCTTAAAAATTTAAGCCCCTTTTTAGCCAAAAAGCCCGCGCGTTACTATAGTTCAAAGGGGGGGGGGGGCGAAAAATTTTCGGCGCCTTCGGCGAGGGGGGCGCGAAACATTACACGCGCTCTCGAGGGGGGGGCGTAAAATTTTTTCGCCCCTCCACGCGAAATCTCACCACCCCCCCCCTGTAATTAATAAATGAACACTCCCTAAGCACATGCTATAATAGGTTATAGTATAGGACTATGTGGACTTTGTATGTCGTTGATGCCATTATTAAGTATTTATAAACGTCTATGGTGAGGGGGGGGGGTCATTTTTTTTCAACCTATTCGGAGGGGGGGGGGGTCTTTTTTTTTTGACCCATTCGGAGGGGGGGGGTCTTTTTTTTTTGACCCATTCAGAGGGGGGGGGTCTTTTTTTTTTGACGTATTCGTTTTGCCAAACGCCCGCCCCCCCCCCCCCTGCCATAAATAATGAACGCTCCCTTAGGTTCCCAGGGCCTTGGCTGGTTCTCCCGCTGCACACCAGGTGTCGCGGCGGCCGGAGTTGGGCCCGCGCCGCCCCCTCCCTGTAGTAGTAGTACACATGATGGCGTTTAGCCATGAGGCGTGTGTTAGAGGCTCCGGCGTACTGTGGATTTTACTCATCGTGCTGGCGAAAATCACCTGCAAAAAGACACAAATATGTAAGTACACATCTCCACGTATCTACCTGCGGAATTACAAAGGGATTGGCGCTGCAGGAGGCGAGCAGTCAGTGTGTTAGTGGCGCGGCATCTCCCCCCGGTCGGTGTGGGGATGGTTGGCGGGGAACGCTGCGAGCGGCGCCCGGCGAGCTGCGGCTGCTGCAGCCGGTCTCTGTACCCTGCTGCCTCCCAGCAGCCAGTCACTGACACCCACCACTACACGTACTGCCGCCGTCAGAGCTGCTGCTGCTGCTGCTGCTCCTGTTGCTTCGTTGACCTGCAGGCACTGTTGTCTACCTGTACCGTGTACGTGTATTGAAGGGCTACACACTACTGTTTACCTGTACATGTACTACTAGTCAATCTAGTGCCGGTGTGTACCTGGGTTGGATTGGATGCGGCTTCAGTAGGGAGGGATTTGTGAGGTGATCAGCTGAGCTGTGTGTGGGCTGTGGTGTAGGTGGGGTGGGTAGTGGATGTGGGTCTGGACCCCGGTATGGGGGACTGAGTCAGTGTTGTTGGGTATTTGTTGTCATGTGGCCAGCACGGTGCACCCGGCACCCAGGTAGCAGGCACTACAGCTAGTACATGTACTAGCAGTAGTAGTAGCAAACCTAGCATGCACCAAGCCTTAGTGCAGTATGAGATGGGGTGGATGGATAAATTCGACACGGCGACATGGCCATTTCTTAAAATCGACATGGGACATGAGGCCTAGTGACATGAGGTGTGAAATGATAGTGACAGAGGACATGAGCAATTCTTAAAATCGACATGGGACATGAGGCCTAGTGACATGAGGTGTGAAATGATAGTGACAGAGGACATGAGCAATTCTTAAAATCGACATGGGACATGAGGCCTAGTGACATGAGGTGTGAAATGATAGTGACAGAGGACATGAGCAATTCTTAAAATCGACATGTGACATGAGGCCTAGTGACATGCGACATGAGGTGTGAAATGATAGTGACACGGGACATGAGCAATTCTTAAAATCGACATGGGACATGGGGATTTTTAAGTGACATGGACATGCGACATGGCCATTTCTTAAAATCGATGCGATGACTGAGAAAATGTAGCTCTATACAGCTCTGGTATCTAGCTCACTTGTAATACTACATACATTCAGAAATGAAGTACAACTATGTTTACTGTCTGTAGGGCACACTCCCGGTCTCCAGGGCCTCGTGCTAACCCTGTGAGGGCCGCAGAGTGCTTTAATGTAGTACGTGCTATACCCACTAGTCGTCATGATGCATGAATGTAACCCTGGTCAGGACTGCATTCATGAGTGGTATTCATGATAACGCAGGTAGAATATTAACTCTTTAAAGACGACATGTTGCTGAAACATGACATTTGTCGTAATTATGTACCAATGCATTGGTGCATCATGCCGACCCTGTGTGAGTTTATCAATCATGTAGGGTCGTTATGATGCATGAATGCAGCGCTGGTAAGTAGTTCGACACTTCTACCCCTGTAACAGGGGTAGAAACCATGTTCCCTTTGGGCTAACCAAGTCACTCTGCCAATCTGGCAGAGTAGCTATTTTGATGAAAGTATTCACTCTACAGCCTAATGCTTCCAGCCACATGTCCCTCAATGTATTCCCACCTGTTCACCATCCACAAGGTATTCCTAATACATAAATAGATCTGTAATCCTGGCTTCGTTTGATGTCAACTCCACTCCTCTGGGACACCCCTCCCACTACTTCTCCCTGCTGTTGATATCAAAATGTGTGACATACACTAACATTGACATGTTTGCAGCAGTATAAGTTTGCTGGACATGTGGAGTACCTTTGGGGGAACAGGATTGGCTATTTTGAGGGATTGACAGTGAGTACATTTATGAGAAAAACACCCTTTTTACTCCCACTATAGCCTAGTATAGGATCTCTATGTAGCTGCAGTCTGGCGCAGTAGCGCCAGATGTGTCGGACTACTGGTAAGTTACTTGCACAGGGCATGATGCATTAAGGTATGTGTGCCCTTAAAGGTTTAACAGGTTCGACTAGATGCTGTGACTATAGATGATACACACACCTGCATTACTATAGGCTATACTATTAAGGGGGCATATCTACGAAGTAGGGCTTGATTAGCCTGAGGTCCATGATACATATTTATATAGTCAATGTGTGTGAATGTGGCCCGGCACCTGTATATTGAGACACACTATACGGCCATACACGGTTCAGGTGTAGCCATATTGAAGTTTCTGACAAGGCTGCATATTCCTTTGTTGGCATGATGCACCAATGCAGCGCTAGTGAGTACTCACATTGCTGTATCATGCCAACCCTAGAGTGTATCAGTGTATCGGCATGATGCATGAATGCAGCTCTGGCGAGTTACCCACCAGGGCTGCATACATCTTTCATGCTGACTAAAGGCAGAGCACATTAAAGCATGATGCGGCCCACCACGGGTTATCAGGGGATGTACATGTATGAGCCCCTACTCTAGCTACTTAAAGTGGCATCATCACCCATCACATCTCTAGTGTACTGTGTGGTGAAGTGTGCGTGGTGAGAGTGCCCCTTTAAGGGAGTGTTCATTTATTATTTACAGGGGGGGTGGTGGGTTTGGGGGGGCTTAAAAATTTCCGACCCCTTCTGAGGGGGGGGCGTACAAAATTCTGACCCCTCTTGAGGGGGGGGGGCGTAAAAATTTAAGCCCCTTTTTAGCCAAAAAGCCCGTGCGTTACTAGAGCGACAAATGGTGACACATAGTGACAGATCTGTTTGTTGGTGTTTAAAAAGGTGTACTGGATTAAAGCGCTACGTCGATGTTGTCCGTAAAGGGCTAAAGATGACAAGCGTGAGGAGGATCTGATGGCGCCCAGTGGGGACCATGAGTGTACAGACTCCTCACCTAGACTCATGCACGGGCCCAACATGGTGACTGTTTGTTTACATCAGGGTGGGGTGGGGGGTGGGGGGGGGGGTAGCATGTCAGCTCTCCCTTCACACACCTGGGTGTGACAGTCCAACACCTGTCTAACACCCGTGTAGGTGTACAGTCAGGTATACAGTCAGTATATATTATATATATATATATATATATATATATATATATATATATATATATATATATATATATACATATATATATATATACAGACAGGTGGTGACAGATTTATGGGTGGGACACCTACTTGCACCTACTTGGTGTACTAGACTGTAGTAGAGTGTTAAAGGGGCACTCTCACCACTCACACTTCACCACATGGTACACTAGAACAGCACTAGAGATGTGAGGGGTGATGATGCCGCTCTAAGTAGCTGGAGTAAGTGCTCATACATGTACATTCCTTCATAACCCGTTATGGGCCAGTAGTATAGTATGTATCGGAACGGGACTATAGTTAAGTACTGTTTATTACTCAATCGACATGCAGCCAATCAGAGGCCTCCATTTGGTCACGTGACCGGAAGTGACCTACTTAGGGGATTAGTGGTGACGTCACGTGACCTAGTTAGCCAATCAGAGGCCTCCATTTGGTCACGTGACCGGAAGTGACCTACTTAGGGGATTAGCGGTGCATTCTGGGTAACCCTGCAGCCAATCAGAGGCCTCCATTGGGTGACCGGAAGTGACCTACTTAGGGGATGGTGCATTCTGGGTAACCTACTGACCTACTTAGGGGACCGGAAGTGACGTCATATGACCTAATTTAGGATCACGTGATCGGAAGTGACCTGATGAGTCACGTGACCGGAAGTGACGTCACACGACTTAATGGCCAACCGGAAGCGACCTGATTGATCACGTGACCGGAAGAAGAAGAAGTTTTTTTTTGTTTAGGATCCCGTGACTGGAAGCGACGTCGTCACATGAGTGACGCTTTAAGAGACTGCGCGACTTACTAGTAAAAGAAGCCGTATGATAATAAAAACACAACAATATTTTCTTTTAATTTTTTTTTATTTATTTTTTTTTCAATCTTGATAAACACTCTATTTTTGAAAAGATGCACACGCTTATTTTTTTTTTTTTTTTTTTTTCATATCTCTAAAGGACTCGTTGTCACACCGTCAGAATGCACGCGACGCTTATAATACAAGTAGCGCACGCCGTCTTTCTCTATGGTGTAGGTGACCATTTTGTTTCGCACCACTTTGAAATTTCTATTTACAGCAATGAGAGTTTTTCGTTGGCGAAGAACATCCAAGAAGGCGTCTGGTTCCTGGGGGTTTTGTTTCTTCTGTACGCCTTTTGCACTCCATTTTTTGGATTTTCTTTCACCAGTGTCGCTGACTCGATCGTAGCAAATGTAAGTCTTAGGGTTGAGACTTAGGATCCCGTCACCTTCCCACTCCGCTTTCATGAGCCCCGAAGTTCTCAGATCGTGAAGGTACCGTCTCTCACAACATCCGCCGGGCGGCGCACACCATTCTCGCACTCTTTCCGTTTTTGTCTTCACGAAAAGCTCTAAGTGCTCGTCGCACACCGCTGTCGGAAGCCACTTTCGTTTCTCTCTGAAGTACGTCTCTCTCAGGCGAGGTTTCACTAGGTCATCCAACGTGGCACCGCTGAGAGCCATGTAAAGACTGTCGGTGTCCATTTGACAAAGGGCATAATCGCGCCGATCGACGAATCTATCCAAGAAGTCGTATGTGAACTCTAACATTTTCAACTTCGCGTACTGGTATACCATGAACCCTATCTGAATAGGGAGGTTGTTCTTGACCGTTTTCGGTTGTAGTTCGACTTCAAACAGATCGGAAGTCAACTCGGACGCCTTTTTGAAGCGCCACGAATTGGCCAATAGTTCGAACTTCCGACTGTCAGTGTATCTCACCGCCGTGTGTTTTTCTTTGTTGCAGATTGTTTTACCGTACGTAGCGTTTCCCATTAACTTGTAACAGTCTGACAGAATTTTCTCGTTCTCGTTCACGTCGCCACGTCTTCGCGCCGCCGTCACTTCGTCCGCGAAACCGGCAAAGGAGCGTTTAGGTAGGTATTCTACCACCAGCTGCACTTTGGTGACTATCAAACCGTGCTCTAAATACCACTTGAGAAGCGGCGTTCCCAAGAGAATATTTTTTCCGTGGTAACTCCCTATCAGACATCTCTGAGGCGTGTTCAACAGCTTTTCTTCCTGCGCAAAGTCTGACATGTGAGGGCCTATGTCCGATTTTGAAACGGTCGCGTTCTTGAAAACGGGGGTCATTTCTTCGAAGTACTCTCGTAGGTGAGGCGGCGTAGTGATGTCCACTTGAACTAAACCGAACATTTTCTCCTCTTTCACAGCGGAAAGGATGTCGCTCTCGCTCATCGCGTTTCGAGAAACTTTCAAAGCGTCAACCTTCCAGCGTTGTTGGGAGGCCTTGACCCGCTCATCTCGACGCTTCATCTCTCGCCATTCGCACTCCCACACGACGACCAGCTTGTAACCTAACGCTTTCAAGTAAGCGCTTACTCTGGTCGTTCTGTCGCGTCTCTCCTCTCTCAGTGAAGCGCACTGATATCGGTGCGACGGTATGCACTCGTGAGCGTGGAACCAACACCCGTGAAACTGGAAAACCGTATTAGAGGCCGCGTGAAATCCGTCCACGCGAATTCTCCGACAGCCTACCGCCATCTCGCCGCCGTTCAGAGCGTGGCGCAGTTTCACGTCGCGGTCGTGCTCTACGAAGCGTAACCACTCCAAAGCGCTGTGAGAGTTTCTTTGCCTGATTTCGGGCTTGAACTCGGTCTCGGGCCGTCTCACCACGTAATAGCCCGTGCAGTGCGCTTCGCTCATGCAGCGCAAGTACAGAGAGTTAGCGTCTAGTCCTAGGATGTGTTGGCACGGTCTCGCTTCTTCGCCGTACTTGTGCTCCCTTATCCGCGTGGTGCCCTTCTCGTGAAATCTATGGAAGATGATGGAAGGACCGCCGACTAGATTCTCTTTGATCAGAGCGTGGAGGACGGCGTCGAACTGGGGAAACGTTGTGAACGCGTCTTCTAGGTTTTGGAAGAGGAAGCGTAAAGTCAAACCGGCGAGAGAAACTCCGTCTTTCAACATGTCGATGCCGCGATCTTGGAAAAATTTAGCGTGATTTTTCAGAGCTTCTATGAAAGGTTTCACGTCTTTGTTGTTGTAGTGGATCAAGTAGTCTTCCATAGTTTGCATCTTCTCGTCGGACCAAACTTTCTGACATGCGGCGTAGTCGGATTCGGACATTTTGACGCCCGTCAGCTCGCTGTCGAAAGCCGATCTCGGCGGCAGCGTTCTGTTTGCCAGTTTCCTGGTAGACGTCATCCATTCGTAAGGAAAGTGACCTTTCTCTTCGTTCCTGGTGAAAGCTCGCAAATAGGTCGCGTAGTTGTAACCGGGTGCCAAATAGTTGACTACGTCCAAGAAAACCGTGTGCTGTGTGTAAACCGCCAAGTATTGATTGCTTCTCTTTATGACGCTGAATTCTTGGTTTCTTCGGTCTCCGGAGGCGAAGAACGAGTGAAGGCGTATTTTGATCAGGTTCAAGTCGTAACGCCCCGAGTTGAAGCCCACCACTGGAGCTTGACGGATGTATCTCAGAAGACGCTTCTTCAGTTGAACTAACGGGTGTCTGGTCTGAGCCGCAGCGAAGCCGCCTGGAGAAGGGGTGGTGAACGTCGCCTCCTCCAGCAGGAGAGCTTCACCTATCGCCGCATCTAACTTCGCTAACGTCGGTCGGTAAAGTTCTAGCACAGCTTCCCCGATCGCTTTGGCGTTCTCGTTTATGTGATTTAAAACTCGGTCCAACAAGGGGTCGGAATCTGCGTCGGACGCTCTGACGAAGCAGACGGGCCCCTCCCACCCCGGAAAGTCGGATGCGACGCTAGCCGACAAAGGGATGTGATCCCACAGCAGGGACACGTGCTCCGTCGACGGTTCTTTGCACGGTCTGAAGAAAGCCTCGAAATCGAAGGCGATCTTGTAAGGGTAGATTCCGGAATGTCCGTCGGGGGGAAAAATGGAGAAGTCTGCTAGCGCTTCGAAAATCGTTCTCGAATTTTGGTAGATGCCACCTACGTAGCGCAACTTGACTTGTCGGCAAGAGGAAAGCTGGTTCCTGTGTCGCTTCAGCAAGAACTCGGTGGTGAACGCCGCCTTACACTTGCAACATTCGTATATGCCCGCGTACGCGTTGAAGTCCGTGACGAGAGAGACGTGCAAACCGCCTTTCGCCGTCAGGTGTAGGTTGACTTTACCTCGGGCGGCCACAGTTCTGGAAGGCGGTCTGATCAGAGTAACGCGTCTTCTCAACTTCCGCCCCGGCACTTGACGCGACGCGGTGTAAACCGCTATTTGTACGTCAAACAAGTTCTCTAACGCGGGTAAGTCGCGGATGTTCAGACCCGGAAAGGATTCAGGTGTGGCAGCGGGACAGAACTGACGTAACAAATCTGAAGCGCGCTTGCTGGTGTTGTATAAGTGAAAGGAAATGCAGCGGAAGATGCAGAGGTTGTCCTTGTTGGGAAAATCTAACACGCCGCTTCTCTTTCCAACTCGACCGGCCTGAGTGATCTTACCGCCTATGGGGAATTCCCCCGGTCCCATGTAAACGCAGATGTTCAAATTGGTAGGAAAAAGAACGTGCCACTTGGTGTCAGCGTCGCAAAGTTTCCGTACCTCCTCGCAAGCGACGGTGTTTTGCATCTTTGAGAGGAGCTCTTCCAAAGTTTCTGAATTAGTTACAGTAGGGAGCGGTTGTATGAGAGTTGCGTTGTTCTGGGAGGCGTGGAAGTAGCGCAGTTTGCTCTTGTCTTCTCTGTGTTGTAACAGTAAGCCTACCGAGAAACCCACTTTGTATCTGAATCTTTGTGTCAAGTGAATGCGACGCATAGTATCTACAGCGTCACTCAACTCGCCGGTTGGTAGCCTGAAGTTTGTTACACTCACGCGAGTCCCGTGCATCCTGACGCCCGTTTGTATCGCAGGCCAATTCGCCGTGAACGTTTCCTCCCCGTTCGGTACAGCACATATGCGCGGAGGGACGGTCACCCCGTCCAGAGATTCGCGTCGACAAGCGCTCTTTCGGCAATCCCCTTCGCCGCATAGAGGGCAAAACTTAGCTACTACTCTACAATTTTCTACGTGTCTCTCGTGGTTGTACGCTCTTTTAAACATTTTGAAACACTTTTCGCATACGTACTGTGTCATGTTTTTTTTCACTCGGTTACCAACTACTTAGCCGTCTAACTATCTATCTATCTATCTAGCCATCTATCAATCTGTCGTCTATGTAACTATCTTTCTGTCTGCTGTCTGTGTATCCGTCTGTCTGTCTGTCTGTCTGTCTCATACAGCGTACGTCAAACGCTGTGTGTGTGTGCGCGCGTGAGCGTTGAGCGTCTCTCATTCCGAATCTATGCCGAGATATTTCAGAATGATCTCTGTTTTGTCATCCAACTCTTTGAGCGCTCTGGCGGACAGCGTCACCCCCTGCTGTGTGGGTTTTTTGTCAGGACCTTCGTACTTGCGCACGTGGACGAGGTTCTTACCGCTGTAGTAGCTCACAGCTGCGTACACTTCGCCCGCCTCATCCAGCACTGCGAACCAGGGGGTGTGATTAGGTTTTCCTTGCGCGGCCGCTGTGTCGCGTATGCGCACCACTGCGCGGATATCGGCGATGCGTGCTATGAGCTCGCGCAGCGCGTCGGCCGTGAAGTGCACTCGCTTGCTTCTGGTCAGAGACGCCTCTTTCACCTGGCCGTCTTTTGTGTAGCGCGGCCTCCTAGACAGTCTAGCCACGTCCTCCCAGATCTCCAGCGTCAAAGCTCCGTCTAAGCAGAACTCTAACCCGAGTGTTTTCTCTGCTTCTTCTCGTCCATCTCCTTCTTTTTCTTGTATTTTTCTCTTCTTAGTGGGCCTTGTTGTTCTGGAACTCACCTTAGAACGTTTCACACCCGCAGGATGAGTAACACCATCAGCGTGAGCTGAATCAGCAGCAGAACCGATAGCAGGAGCAGCGTCAGCGCTGGTGGTATCGGAGGTCTCGTTGTTGGAACAGCGCAGCCACACGCCGTCCGTGCTGTGTGTAGCGGTAGAAGATGAAGCGCCGCCGCCGCCCTCGTAAGGTGGCGGTGAGGGCAGTCGCCACGGACCGGACGGGGGGGCGCTAGCAGTGGAGGAAGTGAGGTCGAAAGGTCGAAGAGGGAAGCCGAAAAACGTACCGCTCACCCCTTGCCCTTCGGGTTCTTCGTACGCCTCGTCGTCAGCGTCGTTCTCTGTCTCACCCTGTTGCTGCTCCTCCTCCTCCTCTTCTTCTCGGTTCAGGGGCTGAGTGTCCGAATAGCTGTAACTCTCAGCGCGAGCGGCGTCGAGGGCGTCCGTCGATGTAGTGGTGGAGGAGAGGGGCTGTGCAACGTGCGGCAGGTCATCAAAGTCATCAACAGTAGTGGGGAGGTAAAAACCCGGTTGCCAGTACTGCGCTGTGCCAGGAGCGTTGTCGTCAGTAGTAGTAGCAGTAGCAGCAGGTGCAGCAGAAGCAGCCGCAGCAGCAGCCGCAGCAGACGCAACAGTAGCAGGCGCAGCAGCAGCCTCAGCAGGCGCAGCCGTAGCAGGCGCAGCAGTAGCAGGCGCAGCAGCAGCAGCAGCAGCAGCAGCAGCGGCAGGCGGGACGGCGGTAGCAGCGGCAGCGCGCTTAGCAGCAACGTGTACCGTCGCGAGTGTAACAACGTCGCTAGCACGACGACTGCTACCAGTAGTACTACTAGTACTACTACCACTACTACTACTACTGCTACTACTAGTGCTACTGCTACTACTACTACTACTACTGCCGCGAGCGCTCGCTACAGCAGGAGGGTGATAAGACCAACCGGCTGCGGCGGTAGTCTCATGTTCAGTAGCAAGAGCAGGCACTGACGCTAAACGAACGCTGTTCCGCGTAGTCTTCTTGTTCTTGAACGCCGCTAGCTGTTGTCTTTTGCTCATGGTGGTGACTGTAGAGAGCAGCAAAAAAGAATGAGTGAGTGAATGGAGGTTTCCAAGCCCCTTATATACGCCTTCTCGCTTCTAGAGCTAAGCTACTTACCGACCCTGTTCAGCTGCCGCCGGCTGGCCGGCGGCCATTCACAAAGAGAAACAAAAAGACATAAGGCATGACGTTTTCAGCTGGATCCCTTTCCCCCCCCTCTTTTGAGAGATCGACTGTGATGATGAGCTAAGCCGCTTACCACCCTGTTCAGCAATTCAACGCGCATTAGCTGTATAAAGGGTTAAGCGGTTGCTGCCTGCCGTCGACTGACCGGCGGCGGCCATTCACAAAGACATAAGGTATGACGTTTTCAGCTGGATCCCTTTTTGAGGGATCCACTGTGGTGAGCTAAGCCGCTTACCACCCTGTTCAGCCATTCAGCGCGCGTTAGCTGTATAAAGGATTAACGGTAACGGTGATGAGCTTACAGTGTGTATACAAAAAAAAACTACAGGAGGCGTGTGGCGTGAAGCAGGACCCCCCTAAGACGAACGTGTCTGTCTGTGAGTAGAGGCGTGTGCATGTGGTGAGCGACTTAAGTGTAAGACAAAAATCGCCACCTCCTGCCGTGGTGAGTAGACCGGGCCGGCCAGGCGGGCGGGCGGCCGGCTAGTTCAATAGGGAGGGGTGACAGCTGCCTAAGGCTGTGCATGAAAAAAAATCCGATTTTCACCTGACCTCTGACGTTTGTTACAATGAATGTCAGAGGGAGGGAGACGTCCTCGGGTAGGGGGTAGGAGGTATTAAGGCTATGAGTGAGGAAAAAACACCGTTTTCAGCTGGTCTCCACGGATAGCGATGCCACACCCCCTCGTCATCTAAGCTCTTAAGGAGCGGAGCGGCTGAAAAAGCGTCATGCGGACAGGGCGCTAGACAGCTGGAGCGCTGTTGGAAATGGGATTAAACTCCCTCTGTATAAAAAGCTCTCATTTCTGTTGGAAAAAAAACATATCGCCTCTGACCCCAGTAACGGCTACTACCACCACCACCGCCACCACCACCACCGCCGCCACCGCCGCCGCCGCCGCCGCCGCCGCTGCCGCCGCCGCCAAGACGAGACAAGATGGCTCAAGCTATTCCACTTTCAAGCTCGCCTTCACCGCCCGGTGCGCCTGAAAAAAAGTTAATGCAGCTTGACGACGTGAGACGCGGCGCGAGGCAGCAGACCGATGATGGGGAGACCCGACAGGTAGGACAGCGGCGGTTAGCCTATAGCGACGCCTTGCTTCGTCAACTAGGTAAAGAGTTGAGCGGCTGTTGGAGAGAGTTGGGCAGTAGCTTAAAAGTCAGCGCCGCCCGTATGGATGCTCTAGTAGAGCGCAGTGTCAAGACACCGGAGGAGCTGTGTACGGCGATGTTCCGAGTGTGGTGGGGTGAAACCCCGCATCGTCATAGATGGGGCGAGCTCGGTCGCGTCTTCACCCGCATTGGCGCATGGAACTGTTGGCTCAGTGGATGGCCCTTCTCCACAGACAGGGGTTGGATTTCGAAAACCCCGACTCGCGCGCGATGCATAAGCACTTGGGCACCCTTGGCAGACGTCTGGGTAGCAGGTGGAAAGAGGTGGGGGACCATTTAAAATTGTCGCCTGAGAGGTTAGATAAGATCGCTGAAGAATGCGAATACGGAGGAAGTCCCGCTGAGTGGGCCTTCCGAGTGTTGAAAATGTGGCAAGATGAAGCTGACGGCGCCGGCGGTACGCCTTTTGAACTCCTTCGAGTGTTGACTGAGGACATGGGAAAGTTTGGCCTCGGCATCGCGATATTACTTGACTTTATCAAGCAAGAAACAACGAGAACGACGGACATGTGAATTGTTGTGTTTTATTTTCATACGTCTTCTTTATTAGTAAGTAAAAAAAAAAAAAAAAATATATATATCATAACAATTAAGACGCGCGATCTCTTAAAGTGTCACTTCCTCCAGTCGCAGCTGATCGCCTCATCGCAGCACGTGATAAACAAAAAAAAAACACGAAGAGACACGCTTCTTCCTCTCGAGAGGAAGAAGCGTGTCTCTCGATTGAAAATCTTTTTCTTTCTTAAAAGAGACAAACGCGCCCCTTAGAGTGCCCCCCCCTAGAGTGCCCCCCTCCCCCCCCTCCCCCCCTCCCCCACTCGCCCCATGCATCCTAAAAGCGCCCCCCTCCCCATGCATGTTAAAAGGGCCCCCCTCCCCCCCTCCCCTCCCCTCCTTCCCCTCCTTCCCCCTTATACACTCTAAAGAACGCTTCTAACTAGTTCAATAAGTCACTTCCAGTCGCTCGTAAAACAATAAAAAATGAAAAAAAAACTTATATCGTGGTGTTTTTTATTAGTTTACCAAAAAAAAATAAGAGACTCGCCTCCTCCTCCAAAAAAAAAAAGATATCACATTTTAAAGCCCGTGACCCCTTAAAGACGCTCATCTCTTCATTAAGTCGCGTGACGTCACTTCTTCTTCTTCTTCTTCTTCTTCTTCTTCTTCTTCTTCTTCTTCCGGTCACGTGATCAATCAGGTCACTTCCGGTCACGTGATCCTCAATGAGGTCACTTCCGGTTGGCCATTAGGTCATGTGACGTCACTTCCGGTCCCCTAAGTAGGTCAGTAGGTTACCCAGAATGCACCATCCCCTAAGTAGGTCACTTCCGGTCACCCAATGGAGGCCTCTGATTGGCTGCAGGGTTACCCAGAATGCACCGCTAATCCCCTAAGTAGGTCACTTCCGGTCACGTGACCCAATGGCGGCCTCTGATTGGCTAACTAGGTCACGTGACGTCACCACTAATCCCCTAAGTAGGTCACTTCCGGTCACGTGACCAAATGGAGGCCTCTGATTGGCTGCATGTCGATTGAGTAATAAACAGTACTTAACTATAGTCCCGTTCCGATACATACTATACTACTTGGGCCGCATAGTGCTTTAAAGTGGCATTCTCACCGAACCAATCCCACTCACAAATCTAGTACTGTTCTAGTCTACTATGTGGTTAAGTGCGAGTGGTGAGAATGCCCCTTTAATGCACTCTGCCTTTAATCGGCATAATGCTTGAATGCAGCACTGGCGAGTAATGCTGCATTCTAGCATCATGCCGATCCTACGGGGTTGATACACTCTAGGGTTGGCATGATACAGCAATGCGAGTACTCACTAGCACTGCATTGGTGCATCATGCCAACAAAGGAACATGCAGCCTTGTCAGAGGATCATCCTGTCTTTGAAGGTTTATGTAAAGGTGACTCCATGTAATTATCACCAGCATATTGGAATGGGAAATATACCAACTATTTAGTCAATTCTTCTCCCATCTCTACTGATTGAACAGAGGCGTAGGAAGAACATCTTCATTGGGGGGCCCAGGGGGGCCCACTCCAACCAACTTTGATTTCGGCCTTATGAATGATGTATTATATGCACACTTGTATATTGTATTGTATAAAAAAGAAGTATCTGAGCCCCCTTTAGTTCTGATTGGGGGCCCACTTTTTCCTATGCGAGAGAGGTTATAATTGGAAATTGTGTGAATTTTATTACAGATACTAGTCATGTAAGGCCCTGTTCTCACGGCCATGATAGAGGGCTGGTATCTTATCGTGTATAATCCTGTATAGGGGTACCGTGACGCATTAGCACCGGGTAAGCGGCCCAGGTGGCACTTGTCCTGACGGTGAGTAGTTTTAGTAGTGGCTGTGTTATATAACCGGACACAGTGACAATCATATAAAGCTGGTTTTGTATTTAATACATTCAGGTTCACCCAGAGAGTACAATTGATTGCATAACCCCTCACTGGGGTCAGCATGATGCATGAATGCAAGATCAATATATAGCCCACTATTCTCCTGTAGGGGATAGTGTGAGTTGGAGACTAGCTCCGTGTGAGGAGCACCACTTGGTGTAATGCAGGTAATCCTGGTAGATAACACGCTGATAGGTGGTGTCCTGTCGCTCCCGTGTGGGGCCTGTGTGTGTGTGTGGGGGTGGGGGGGTGGGGGGTGAGCTACTTGTGTAGTGTATGGCTAATCAGCTGTGTTCAGTGCTCATGGACAGCCTGATGCTTGGAGGCCTCATGTTTATTCGTTGACATGGTGCCTGCATGTTACATACAGGCCCTGCTTCAGGACTGTATCACTGGCAAGTTACTCACCGCAACCATGCCGAAAGGCAAGTTACTCTCCACGGGTGTGCCAAGAGGCTAGTTACTTTCCATGGCCGTGCTGACAGGCGAGTTACTCACTATGGCCGTGCTGACAGGCGAGTTACTCGCTGCCATCTTGCCGACAGGCGAGTTACTTGGTGCTGCTGTGGCAACAGGCGAGTTACTCACCCCACCATGCCGACAGTCGAGTTACTCACTATGGCTATGCTGACAGGCAAGTTACTCACTGCCATTGTGCCAACAGTTGAGTAACTCGCTGCAGACCAGCAGGCGAGTTATGCGCTGCTGCCATGCCGACTAAAGGGCATAAAAGCACGACAGCGTTGTACAATCACGTTCATACACAGATGTGTGGTCTCTATAAGTACATTGTGTACTACATACAGGGTGAGGTGGAGCCTGGGCTTTATTGTAATCTGTCTCTGGTGAGATTTGTTTCCCTATTCCTAGCTGTTTCATGCCATTGTCACCCTCTCTAAACAATCTAAACATCTGATGGATATCGTAGATTTCTCGTCTACACGCACAGTGCTATACGTGTATGTATAACATACACTACATAATGCCCACACAGTTGTTACTGCTGTTTAAAGTTGAGCTAGTTAATACTAACAAGTTCACCAACTGACGGCTCTGGCAGAGTCCCAGTTTTATGTAGAGCTATTGTGAAGTACCCTATCGTACTTCATATGTAGTGCAGCTATAGCGCTGTAACAGGAAACCCTGCGCAGGCCGCCATCTTGTCCCCCTATAGCGCTGTAACGGGTCACCCTGTGTAGGCCGCCATCTTGTCCCCCTATAGCGCTGTAACAGGAAACCCTGTGCAGGCCGCCATCTTGTCCCCCCATGGAGACATTCCGGTTCCCAAAAGCATCTACTTCTGAAAATCAGATTAACCCTTCAAGGCCAGGATAGTGTTTAACTCCATTATGGCATGTTCTCCAGACTTGGATTCTCACAGTCTGTGTTTGGATATCACCGCTATGCTGGGGTGGCGCTGCAGTCAACCCTTACCATGTACGGTAGTATGCCCAGTGATTTATACAAGTCCAGTCTTTGCGAAAACTTTTTCACCATGCTGGACATTCGGTCCTGCAACTTGCAAATTTCGCAGGACCGGACAGATTTTCACAGGACCGGATTCCAAAAGAAAATAATAGGATATTTTATAATAGAAAATAGAAATCAAAAATAGCTTTGATTAACTCAAAATGATAGTGTGTACTCCAGGACATGTACTATCAGTTCTAGATGGAATATTTGAAAAATTCTTTCAGCTTTGGAAAGCCCATGAACAGCAGGACATCTGGTCAGGCAACACCAGTCGTTCTGCCGGACCAGAGCCATTTTAGGTGGACATTGCCACTGTCCGGCACGTTTTGGCAAAGACTGCAAGTCCACTGAGAAAATATGTTTCTATTGATAGGAGTTTGGGGTCTTAGATTCTTTAGGGACCACATCGCAGATAATTCACCCTAAACACCTCACAGGAAATGTATTTTGGTCCAACTTGGAATTTTTCGTCAAAACTCAGTCCCATGGGGTCTCATGCCTGCTAAATGTACACACTTGGAAATCCTGGTAGGACCAGTATTGTTGTTACCTTACTAAGGTAGCCTGTAAGGAGTCGATCAGCAGACGCCCTTATTGTGTTGTATTAAGTACAGGACTGTGGCTTCTACACTACTACCGCTTCACAGGTTAAGGCCAAAAAAAAAAGAAGGTTGGTTTCAGGTAACATGGGAGGAAAATGTAGGGTCGGTAGGTCGGATTTATTATTTTTTTAACATGAATGTACTAGCCAATTTTTTTGAAACCCCTAAAATTTACCAATAATGGGTAAAAAAGCTAAAATTTCTTCAAAATTGCATAAAAAAACGTTGGGTCGGCCCTGTTTTGATAGGGTCGGTCGGGTTACCTGAAACAAACCTTTTTTTTTGGCCTAACGGAGTGGCCCTTTCTTCTAGCTACAGGGGTGGGAGGTAGCGTGGTCCATTTTCACGCGAGCGGGTCATACTTTTTCCAGGCAGGTTGAAATTCAGCGCAGCTGACCACTTTAAGCTATAGGCTTTTTCCGTTAAAAATAAATGACATTTTTCTTTGTCCCCTCAAGGTGTCTGATCATTTCTGAGAAAATTTTCTGAAGTTGATTTTAATTTTAACCCCTGTAATAAAGGTTTTCTAGGTGCACCTCTTTCAAGGTACACGGATTGTCAAAAATGTGGTAGGCACCATTAATTTGATGAATGATCTGGGACCTTTTACTATTAATGAATAACATATTTTTTCCCCATGATACATAGAACGCCCATATTGTTTCCTCCCCAGGGCCTATGCTGTATGTGTGAGGTGTTTTGTATATGTGAGGCGGGAGTTTAATTGTGGGTAATGGCTGCTTGTTATGGACCTCACACTAAAGCCCAAAATCCACGGCGACAAAAAGCTGCGTTAAAACGGTATCGCCCCTCTGCCGCCGCTATTTCGCCGCAGTATCGCCCTGCCGCGCCCTTTTCGCAACTGTGCCGCCAAAGTCCACGGCGTTATTGGGGCGAAATCGGCGCGGCAGGGCGAAATAGCGGCGAAATAGCGGCGAAATAGCGGCGATACCGATTTAACGCAGCTTCTTGTCGCCGTGGATTTTGGGCTTATGGGGGTACTAAGTATATGGAGTTGGGTATGGAGTGGTCCATATAGGGTCATGCTGAACAAGGCTAGCGGCCAATTATTCCCTGGTATGTGCCCAACTTTAATACATAGTGTGACGCTATATATGGGTTGATGTACAAGCTATTGAAAAAGTATAGGGCCTACATTCACTACTTCCACAAGCACATTAAACCCGTATTTATTCATATTTAAAAGAAAACACGATTAAATCTTGAAATACATGAAAAATAAGCACATTTGGGAACTGATGTCATTAATGGTGATCCATTCGATATCACGTTTTTCTTTGGAGAATGTTCTTATAGGTCTACACATGTATAAACTTCATAACTCCCCAAGAGACCCCCCCCCCCCAGCCCGGTGACGTCACCTGTGAAAGTTCCCTATATATTTCTAGGTGCTGCAGTTCCCGTCACGCTGTGCTCGTCACGGTACATTAATTGACACACTAAGTCTGTAAGGATGCCACACTTCTAACCCTCTAAGGGAGTGATCATTTTTTAACAACAGGGGGGGGGGGGGGTGGTGGGTTTTAGGGGGGAGGGCAAAAATTTGGACCCCTCTTGGGGGGGGGGGTCCAAATAATTTAACATGTTTTGAGCCAAAAAGCCCGCGTGTTACTATGCTTCAAAGGGCCCACGCGCGAGCCGATTTTCGGCCGTAAGGGGGGGGGGGGGGTAAAAATTATTGACCCCTCGACCAGGGGGGGGGGGGGTGTAAAAAAATGATCACTCCCTAAGGGCCGCACAGTGCTTTAATGTACTATCTCCCTCTGTCTGCATGATGCATGAATGCAGCCCTGGTGAGTAACTCGCCACAGATGCATTCAGGCATCATACCCGCTCAATAATGTCGTCACAGTCTTGAATACTTAACATGATGTACGAAAGCAGTGCTGGTGAGGTGCTGCATTAGTGCATCATGGCGACAAATAAACATCAATCTTGCAGCATCATGCCGTCCTTAAAGGGCTACAAAGGGACTGATAAGAAAAACGCCGACAATACACCTCGCCCGTCACACAGACGACAATTACACCTCCCTCTCCGGGTTGGTTCTTTTTGTCTGCTCTACATCCGTCCTGGCTGCCACAGCTGATAGTATCTCTTTTTTCCATTTCATTTTTTTTTCAATTTCTCCTTTTTAAATCAGGCTTGGGTAAGACAATAGAAGCGGCGTCACGGCGGTTGTCAGGGGTGGTGGTGTGTGAGTGTGTGGGAGGCGGGGGGGGGGGGGGGTTATCCCTTTAAGGGCCGCATACTACTTTAATCAACTGTCCTCCTCTTAGCGTCATGATGCATTCACGCAGCTCTAGTGAGACACAAGGCTACAAGGCTGCATTGAAGCATCACGCCGACCTCACTAGGGTTGATACACTCCTAAATGGTCCGCATCATGACGGCAAATGAACATGCATGCATCTTGCTGCATCATACCGTCCGTAAGTAGGCCTGTTGCATGTAGGTCGGCCTGATACAGTGGGTGTGGGGACAGTAAAGCGGTTCTTGTTGTGTAAGGGAGTGATCATTTTTTAACAACGGGGGGGGGGGGGGGGTGATGGGTTTCCGCCAAGAGGGGTCCAAATTTTTTTGCCCAACCCCCCAAACCCACCACCCCCCCTGTTGATAATAAATGATCACTCCCTAACATAGATACACCGTAATTCTAGATAAAACAATTACAGAGTGTCAGACACAGTTTTAAACCTGATTCATGGAAGTTAAGAAAATAGGTTGGCATAAGGACCATGTCATCCTAATAGTGTTAATCTCACGTGACCCCTATACTCAAGTACTCGACCTCCTGTAGAATGTCCCTCCTTGACTTGGCCATTGTTAGTTTCTTCTGGCAAAAGATGTCCTTTCATTATCATGATGCATGATGCACCCAATGGTCCCATGCAGTAGGTCGCCGACACAAAGAGGCCGCGGCTAGTATGCAAGTGTTTGAAGATGTAGACTACCAGTACAGTACTAACGTCAGCAAAATCAAACCCTCTCTGCGGGTTATATGATTTGTCAAAGTTGAGGGTGCGGCTGATACACAAGTTAATCTTATATGGTGGTAAAACAAGGTAGGGATTATACATGTAGTAATACTACTAACTGTGCACCCAGAGTTACCTCACAGGCCACACACCACGGGGTGTGGGTCCGGTCAGTGTTTGGTGAGCTGCTCAATACTCATTTACACCTGACACTTTGCTGGTACATGTACCCTGTGAGGACGGCATGATACCTTAATGAGCCACGACCAGCCGTCGTCATGATGCACCAATGCAGCACCAGGGCGAGTAACTCGCCAAACACCGCTGTATTGGTGAAGTGTATATATCGACTCTTTGGGAATGTATCAATTCTTATAGGGTCGGCATAATGCATGAATGAATGCAACCCTCACCAGGGCTGCATTCATTGATGCATCATGCTGACCAGTGACATTCAACACAGCCAAAAATAACTATCTTATATCAAGAAAATAATATTACTAAACTCGTCTGGCCAAACCACTTGTTTTAAGAAAAGTGGTTTGTCCGCCAGTCGAGTATAATAATCCTATTTTCTTAAAATGAGATAATTATTTTTGGCTGTGAAGCAGTGTGCTGCCCTGAGAGGGTTAGCGCCTCCTGCAGGTGTCATACCGCCTGGTGGGCGTCTCACGGCCTTGGTACTGGGGGGGGGGGGGGAGGGGTGAAGAGGGGTGTGTGTGGGGGGGGGAGGGGAGGGGGGAGGGGGTGAAGAGGGGTGTGTGTGGGGGGGGGAGGGGAGGGGGGGTGGTACAATATTGGATCATGTAATTGTGTGCAGACTACATGATCGCATGTCGACCTTTTACTCATTAGCCCTTTAAGGACGGCATACTGCCATAATGCATCATGCCCTTGGTTTTCATTATGCAGGGCCGTTGAGTTACTCACCAGTGCTGCATTCATGCATCATGCCGACCCTACAGGATTCAGACACTCTCGAAGGGTCAGCAGGACGCACCAATGCAGTGCCGGCGAGATACTCCCCGGGGCTGCATCAATTAGTGCATCATGACCTCAAATGCCATCTTTTAGCATCATGCCGCCATTAAAGGGGTAAACACTGCTTCCACCACAGGAGCTCAGCTCTGGTTATCGGGTACAAGAGGGTACCAGCCCATCGTCCTCCCCATGAAATATGCAATATTGTCAATATTTGAAGTATCTTAATTCTGCTGTTTCAGTCTGGCTTATTATACGATTGGGGCTCTGATCGTGCTTTTTTGGGATAACACAGTTCTGTTATCCCACGATAACAGCACGATTGAGGGGAATATTTGGAGTTAAAATCCTACGTTTCGTCGGAGGATCGAACCCGGGGCCGCAAGACTACGAGTCCAACGCCCTATCCACTATACCGTGCCGGCCATGCAGAATAAGGGGATAAAACAAGAAGTCTACAGACACATTCCCAGCCCTCTAGCTCTTATATTAACAGAGATACAGCAATTTTTACACTTTTTGTTATAACTTCTCCTAAAATCAATTTTTTTTTATAATTTTTTTTTTCTATAAAGGTAGTAGTTGGACTTTACTTACCTAGTCGTTAAAATAATCTTAGGGATTTTTTTTCACATAAATATAGGCACTTAAGAAATGGTACGTTTCCACTCGGATTCGAACCGGGGATCTCTGGTGTGTGAGGCGAACACTCTGGCGCCCATTCATTTCTGGCAGTGGTAGAAGGGTAGGGAAATGCTGCCTATATTGAAGTATACAGGGGAGCAGTTAGTAACCAAAACGGCAGGTGGCGACGCGGGAGTACAGTCGTATAAGTTAATACTGAGGGTATGTTCGATTTGAAATAATGACTGCTCCCTCACCTCCGCTACTGAAGATTTCCACAACATGGCGACTGCACCCTCTGTACAAGAGGACTTAGATATCATTCAAAATGGCGAAATTAGGACGTTTTAAAGGTAAATAAGGACATTTGAGTCAATAAATCGTATAATAAACCTAATAATATATGGATAACAGGCACACTCGGGCCTATATACGTATATAACACCCTCGGTGCTTCGCACCTCGGGCGTTATATACGCATATAGGCCCTTGTGTGCCTGTTATCCATATATTATTGGTTAACTATTCTCTGACAAACCGGCTAACACACCAAGCCCCAACCCCCAATGATATAAGTGTCAGTACAAACTGCCCACAGTTAGTAACGACTGTTTGCTGAGACAGGTTGTCATATTATAGAACATAATACCATGGGAAGGCTGACACACGGTGTGGGTGTGGGGGGGGGGGCTTGGGGGGGGGGCTAGGTGTGGGTGTGGTCAGTGCTGTGTGTGTACAGTGATATAAGGTGGGCAGGGTGTAGGTGACGTATGTTGCCACCCGAGACGTTGTGACGTAAAGAGAAACAGCCGATACCGCCTATTGTATTGATGACATGAAGGGGACCCAAGTCTCCGTCAATGAAGCTCTCCAAACCCTGCTTTGTCTAAACCTGTGTTGTTTGTGAGACTAGGAAAATAACACCTCAGGCCGCTGAACATCTTCCACGCACTGGGATGGTATCATGAGTGGGGATGGTATCATGAGTGGGGATGGTATCATGAGTGGGGATGGTATCATGAGTGGGGATGGTATCGTGAGTGGGGATGGTATCATGAGTGGGGATGGTATCATGAGTGGGGATGGTATCATGAGTGGAGATGGTATCATGAGTGGGGATGGTATCATGAGTGGGGATGGTATCATGAGTGGGGATGGTATCATTATATGGGATGGTATCATGAGTGGGGATGGTATCATGAGTGGGGACGGTATCATGAGTGGGGATGGTATCATACATTGGGATGGTATCATGAGTGGGGATGGTATCATGAGTGGGGATGGTATCATGAGTGGGATGGTATCATGAGTGAGGATGGTATCATGAGTGGGGATGGTATCATGAGTGGGGATGGTATCATGAGTGGGGATGGTATCATGAGTGAAGATGGTATCATGAATGGAGATGGTATCATGAGTGGGGATGGTATCATGAGTGGGGATGTTATGAGTGAGGATGGTATCATGAGTGGGGATGGTATCATGAGTGAAGATGGTATCATGAATGGAGAACGTATCATGAGTGGGGATGGTATCATGAGTGGGGATGGTATCATGAGTGGGGATGGTATCATGAGTGGGGATGGTATCATGAATTGAGATGGTATCATGAGTGGGGATGGTATCATGAGTGGGGATGGTATCATGAGTGGGGATGGTATCATGAGTGGGGACGGTATCATGAGTGGGGATGGTATCATGAGTGGGGATGGTATCATGAGTGGGGATGTTATGAGTGAGGATGGTATCATGAGTGGGGATGGTATCATGAGTGAAGATGGTATCATGAATGGAGAACGTATCATGAGTGGGGATGGTATCATGAGTGGGGATGGTATCATGAGTGGGGATGGTATCATGAGTGGGGATGGTATCATGAATTGAGATGGTATCATGAGTGGGGATGGTATCATGAGTGGGGATGGTATCATGAGTGGGGATGGTATCATGAGTGGGGACGGTATCATGAGTGGGGATGGTATCATACATTGGGGATGGTATCATACATTGGGATGGTATCATGAGTGGGGATGGTATCATGAGTGGGGATGGTATCATGAGTGGGGATGGTATCATACATTGGGGATGGTATCATACATTGGGATGGTATCATGAGTGGGGATGGTATCATGAGTGGGGATGGTATCATGAGTGGGAGTGGTATCATGAGTGGGGATGGTATCATGAGTGGAGATGGTATCATGAGTGGGGATGGTATCATGAATTGGGATGGTATCATGATATCATGAGTGGGGATGGTATCATGAGTGGGGATGGTATCATGAGTGGGGATGGTATCATGAGTGGGGATGGTATCATGAGTGGGGGATGGTATCATGAATTGAGATGGTATCATGAGTGGGGATGGTATCATGAGTGGGGATGGTATCATGAGTGGAGATGGTATCATGAGTGGGGACGGTATCATGAGTGGGGACGGTATCATGAGTGGGGATGGTATCATACATTGGGGATGGTATCATACATTGGGATGGTATCATGAGTGGGGATGGTATCATGAGTGGAGATGGTATCATGAGTGAGGATGGTATCATGAGTGAGGATGGTATCATGAGTGGAGATGGTATCATGAATTGAGATGGTATCATGAGTGGGGATGGTATCATACTTTGGGATGGTATCATCAGTAGCAACCACAGTACTCCCTAGGTGGCGCCTCGAGTGTTTCTAGTATATGTCTCAGAAATGAACTGATGACATGATAGGTATATAGCGGCCCTATTTAGGCCTAATAATTATCATAATTAAATAGTTTTGACCAATTGGGGGGTTAGTGGAGATTACCTACTTGGCGCATCACACAAAAAGAAGGGTAAATTCAGATCATTTCGACCCTAGACATGGGTTTTCGATTTTGTCTTTCAATTTTCCCATTGAAAAAAAAGTGATGCACAATCCTAAATTTGATTAATGTATGGCCAAATATGTCCTCAATAAGCCTACAGTGTGCTTTAAGTCCATTTCAGACGCCCCTTTAGTCTTTAAGCCTCAACATACAGCTACTGCAAGGCAATTTCTATTTCTGTATCTCTTGTTTACAGCATAAAGTATAATGATAATCAATTTCCTCATGACCAAATATTTTTTAGACACTTCATTATTAATATACTTTATAAAAAATTAATATAGATTCAGATGGGAGCATTAAAAAAATTAGTAAAAAATAATTAAATTGAATGAAATTAAATATTTCCAATTTTACTGTTTTCCGAGGTGAATAAAATCATGAGAATGCATTCCACTGTGTATTTCTTCTTATAGAATGCTAGACAAATATGTAGGGAATAAGAATAATAAAAGTCACACCACCTTGGGTAAGACATAACGATATGAGGGGTGGCTAGCAGTTTTTTGCCAATTTCAATAAATTGATTTAATTACTTTTTTTTTGAAAAAAAGGAAAAAAAATCAAATTTACCTTCATATATGCCTATATCATAGAGCTCTAAATTGCAAATTTTATGACCTTTCCAGTGGTGTATGCCTTGAAATTCTGGGATAAAAATGTTCATTTGGCTTGATGTCGCTATCATCAGTGAGGATGGTATCATGAGTGGAGATGGTATCATGAGTGGGGATGGTATCATACATTGGGATGGTATCATGAGTGGGGATGGTATCATGAGTAGGGATGGTATCATACATTGGGATGGTATCATGAGTGGGGATGGTATCATGAGTGGGGATGGTATCATGAGTAGGGATGGTATCATACATTGGGATGGTATCATGAGTGGGGATGGTATCATGAGTGGGGGTGGTATCATGAGTGGGGATGGTATCATGAGTGAGGATGGTATCATGAGTGGGGATGGTATCATGAGTGGGGATGGTATCATGAGTGGAGATGGTATCATGAGTGGGGATGGTATCATGAGTGGGGATGGTATCATGAGTGGGGATGGTATCATGAGTGGGGATGGTATCATGAGTGGGGATGGTATCATGAGTGGGGATGGTATCATGAGTGAAGATGGTATCATGAATGGAGATGGTATCATGAGTGGGGATGGTATCATGAGTGGGGATGGTATCATACATTGGGATGGTATCATGAGTGGGGATGGTATCGTGAGTGGGGATGGTATCATGAGTGGGGATGGTATCATGAGTGGGGATGGTATCATGAGTGGGGATGGTATCATACATTGGGATGGTATCATGAGTGGGGATGGTATCATGAGTGGGGATGGTATCATGAGTGGGGATGGTATCATGAGTGGGGATGGTATCATGAGTGGGGATGGTATCATGAGTGGGGATGGTATCATGAGTGGAGATGGTATCATGAGTGGGGATGGTATCATGAGTGGAGATGGTATCATGAGTGGGGATGGTATCATGAGTGGGGATGGTATCATGAGTGGAGATGGTATCATGATAGACGCACACACACCCCTGGTGGCAGCACACAGAACTCCCCGTGTTTACATCCGGGTATTGACGTGGAGTTCCGCTTGTCTCCGTGTACACAGTGTACACAACCAGCGCCACACGGGAACCAGCTCCAGCTGCTCACTTCCTGTTTACCTGCGTCTCCACCTGGTAACCCGTTAAGGGCCGCACAGCCCTTTAATGTATCATGGCCTCGGTCGGCATGATGCATGCATGCAGCCCTTGTGAGTAGCTCGCCAGTGCTGCATTCCAGCATCATGACAACCCTTTGGGTTGATAGACGAGCGAAGGTTCGGCATGATGCAGCGTGGGAGAGTTACCCATCCGCGCTGCATTGGTGCATCATGATGACAAATAAACACAAATCATTGAGAAATCATTGAGTGTTTTCAACCGTTAAAAAATAAAACTGGGCTGTTGTGTTATTCCACAGGTGTTTAGAGGTAGTTACACATTCAGGCAGTCAAAAAGTCAGTTTGTGAGAAAACCTCCCCGACCACGCCCCCCCCCCCCCCCACCAGTCTGTCCGTAAGTCACGCACCACGAGGCCGTAAAGCCAACATTATGCAAACTTCCTTCCTTAAATCATGAAAAAAGTGACAGCAGTAGTTCCTAATTATAGCTCAAGTTGTGGTTTATTGCCACCATTTGTTTCCAGCTGAGAGCTGTGGCCGTGGACAAGGCGTAAAACCCACTATTAAAGTGATGATTATCTTTTTTTTTTTAACAATTGTTTATTCATAACATCAGTAGGATTTTCAGTTACAAATTCTTTTTTTTATACACAAAACGACAATAAACACAAGGAAAAACGCACAAAACCAAAACAGACGAAACAAAATCCCCCCAAAAAATCAGTTGAAGCTGTGTAAGATATAGGGGTTCTGATTCATGGATGAAGGGAACAAGGCAGAGGAGGAGTAACCGAGTAATTGATTTGTATGGTATTGTGTCTGGCATCTGGCCTTTTAAAGGCGGCATGATACCTGAGGGCATCATGCCCATGCATTGTGCATCATGCTAAACCTGCTGGAGTACGTATCAGCCCCAGGTAGTTGGCATTAGTAACGCCCCGAGAGGAATGAGTTACTCGCCCCGGGTACCCGAGTTACTCGCCCCGGGTACCCGAGTTACTCGCACCGGGTACCTGAGTTACTCGCACCGAGTACCCGAGTTACTCGCCCTTGGTACTCGAGCTACTCACCCTAAGTACTCGAGTTACTCGCCCCGGGTACTCGAATTACTCGCCCGAGTAATCGAGTTACTCGCCGTGGTTACACACACCATAATGCTCAGAACATGAGGACCTCACACACCTAGGCAGAACAGTAGAATGTGGATGTAAAGTCTGTCTCTCAGGTAACACGAGATCAATCAGTGAGGGTTGGAATGATGTTGCAGCATCGGTGAGTTACCCGACGGTGATGCATTCATGCATCATAATGTCAGATACCGCGGTCATATATCCCCTGGAATATCCCCTCCATAACATTTTCATATCGTTTGCTCTTAGAAACACGTTAGTTGTTGTTGTCGATTGTTCCTGTCCTGGAGTTTTGTAATTTGTGAGGACACGACTGTGTAAATGCAATAATTGCTATATGAGTACTGATATCCTGATCCAAGCAAAGGTAATCCAACATCAACAACACTTCAATCCGTCATACACTGTCAGGATAAGACAGAACTAGCCCCAGGGCATCCTGCTCATCCTGCCTCTTAACCCTTTAAGGGCAGCATGATGCCTTAATACATCACATACCCTTGGTCGTCATGATGCATTAATCCACCCCTGGTGAGTAACTCGCCAGTGCTGCATTCAATCATCATGTCAACCCTACTGGGTTGAGACACCCCCGAAGTGTCGGCATGATGCACCAATGCAGAACCGACGAGTTACTCATGACAACAAGTGTCATCTTTTAGCGACATACCATCCTTAAAGGGTTAAAGATACATGATACATGTAACAACCCAGTACTTGCTGGAACTGCATTGATGCATCATACAAAACCTTCGCGAGTGTATCAACCCGATAGCGTCAATATGATGCATTCATGCCGCGGTACGTCACGTACCAGGGCTGCATCATGACGACAGGCATACTTTGTGTATTAACACAGTATGCTGTCATTAAAGAGTTACTACATGTAGTAGATTATCCAATCAGACTGGTTCCTGTGGCTGTTCCATGAGTCTGTCAGAGGAGAGTGACGGAGTGGGTTTTAATTGTCAAACTGATGTTAAGTCTGTTTGTTGTCGTCATGCACGGATAATTACCGGCAGAAATAGGCCATGGTTGACATCTAGATCTGGTGGTCGCGTATCCCTTTTGTCGTAGTTCATGGTCATGACAGAACTCGCTGTGCGTTCCTTGCCTGCCCCCCCCCCCTGCCTGCCTTCTTGTTTCTTTCCTTCTGGCTTTTCTTCCTCCTGAGCCTCTCTCTCCCTGTACCCCCACCCTGCTCTTCTTCCTTCCGTCCCTTTTCCATTCCTGCCTCCATCCCTCGCTCCCTCGCTCCCTCGCTCCCTCTCCCTCGCTCCCTCCTTCCCTCCTTCCCTCCCTCCCTCGCTCCCTCCCACCCTCCCTCGCTCCCTCCCACCCTCCCTCGCTCCCTCCCACCCTCCCTCCGTCCCTCCCTCCCTCCCTCCCTCCCTCCCTCCCTCCCCCCCGTCCCTCCCTCCCTCCCTCCCTTCCTCCCTCCCCCCGTCCCTCCCTCCCTCCCTCCCTCCCTCCCTTCCTCCCTCCCTCCCTCCCTCCCTCCCTCCCTCCCTTCCTCCCTCCCTCCCTCCCTCCCTCCCTCCCTCCCTCCCTCCCTCCCTCCCTCCCTCCCTCCCTCCCTGCCTCCCTCCCTGCCTGCCTGCCTGCCTGCCTGCCTCCCTCCCTCCATCCCTCCCTCCCTCCCTCCCTCCCTCCCTCCCTCCCTCCCTCCCTCCCTCCCTGCCTCCCTGCCTGCCTGCCTGCCTGCCTGCCTCCCTCCATCCCTCCCTCCCTCCCTCCCTCCCTCCCTCCCTCCCTCCCTCCCTCCCTCCCTCCCTCTCTCCCTCCCTCCCTTTCCTCCCTCCCTCCCCTCCCTCCCCTCCCTCCCCTTCCATCCTCCTCCCCCCCCCGCCCTGAGTGTGTTAATGCCGTGTCAGTGTAAGGCATGCTGATTAATGCCGGCGCTGATCTCAGTTCATGCTGCATCAATAATTAACCTGTACTAGTGGATCAGCAGCTGATCAGGGAGCGAGCAAGTGCCGCAGTGTGAGCCAACAAGTGGCGCAGTGGGTCAGTCCTTAGTTCGCTCTGTCAGCATGTGCCTCTACATTGGTGCGCAATTTTTTTACCATGCCGCCGTGTCGACTTTTAGCAAAAGGGCCGTGTTGTCGTGTAGATTTTTACATATGTAAGAACTCATAGAAAAATCTCTGTAGGTCGATTTTATCCCTAATTTTCTGTGCCTCTCGATTTTTAAAAGGGACGAAAAGGGCTGTGTCGCTGTGTCGCCCGTGTCGAATTTCACCCATGTAGTGGCACTAGCATGCTACAGCCACACTGTTCTAAAACAAAAGAAGGACTCAGAGAAGGTGTGCGGGATCCCACAGACGTCTTATAACGTCTCCCCATGTGAGCCCCAGCTGTTCTCTGCACGGCAACTCTAGGTTTATTTACTTTAGTTTTACAGATAAAAGGAGTATTTGTTTTAGTATTAGAGATAAAAACCTGCATTAACCCTTTAAGGACGGGATGAGTAGCTTACTGGTGATGCACTGGTGCATCATGTCGACCCCCCGGCAGTGTATCAACCCTGTCGGGTCGGCATAATGCATGAATGCAGCAATCGTGAGTTACTCGCAGGGCTGCAACTTTAAAGGGCAAACTATCCTGGTAAAGGTAGTTCAGTCACACTACTACTGTCAGTAGTCGGATAGCCCCGTGTTTAACATTAAAGCACCGTCCTGCCCCTAGAGGGGTAACAGTGAGAAGGAAGTGGCCACGTTTGCTGCATCCACGTGGTATACACGTGATGATATTTTGATGTTTATAGAGGGTCTATAAAGTCATCAAGACATCTCCTAGAAAGTCTCAGTGTCTTGCTGCATTGGGTTGGTTTTACAAGTTGATTCATGCCTTGAAAATATTCAAGGTGTGTTTCAGGCTACCTGACTCATCCTATACAGCAAAACAGAGCCTGCAATTAGACACAAAGAAAATAGAGATTAATGTAGCTTTTTACAAGTTATTTTGGTGTGTGTGTGTATGTGTGTGTGGCTGCCCTTCAGTAGTTGGTATGGATATGACCTATTTAACCCACGGGTGACACCTATTAAAGACAAAGGAATCGCACCTTGGGTATATCGTATACACTGACATAACCAAGGGTTAAATCAGATAGACTACACCTGGCCAGGGTCCTTCCACATACCCACTGCCCACTGGTCAGTGGCTCGGTGTATAACACCTCGTCTTGACCTGGTGGGGCAGTGGATATATGGAAGAATCGTGTCCAGGTGTAGTCTATCTAACACATATGCAGGGTGCAGCATGTATAAGTAATGTCTGCTTTGTAGCCTCACAATTGAATCACTTAGCCTGCTTTACTACTCACGGGTTGTGTAGTGAGTAGCACCGTGTGTTTCTCTCATCACAGCAACTCGATAGTAGAATCTACCACCTATTAACACCAGTTTATACAAAAACTTTTTCACTATGCAGGACATTCGGTCCTGCAGTTTTTTTCTAGTGCAGGCCCGGCTGAATTTTTGCAGGCCGGAGTACGACATTTGTATCTAAAAATCAAATATAAAGCGAGTGTTTGCACTGATAATGAAAATGAATAGGGTTCCCCTTATGTTCCAATCATATAAATCACCTCAATTTTAAAGAAAATTGGACAAATTATTTATGTCTTCTGTTTTATGCTCTAGAAACCTTAATAACGGTCCGATTTACAAGCTGTGAAAACTAGCATGTAGGCAAAGATCTGAGGATTTCAGCCAGTCATTTAGGCCGGCAGTTAACACATATCTGCCGGCCCAGCAGCGTGTTTGCCGGCTATAGCCGGTGTCCGGCAGGTTTTCGTATAGACTGGTTTAACACTCGCCTCTAAATAGTCTAGAACGAATAGGCAAATAACTTATTTTCACATTTTTATCAATTTGACATATTACCAATGGTAAGTCGTCTACAGTTCACAGGTGTGTCGTCATGATGCAATGCAGCACTGCCGAGTACACTGCATCCATGCATCACTCAAGGATCAGCATGATGCATTGATCAAATACAAGTGAGTTACTGGCCAGGGCTGCATTCATGCATCATGACCACAGAGGGGCATGATGCATCAAGGCACTGTGCTGCAATTAAGACCACACTTTTTCTACCCTTTGGGTTACGGACGAGCATCAGCAGTATGAAAAAAACTTGCACCATAAATAAAATAAAACTCCACTTAGATTGCTGTATGTCAGTATCCCCAACATGTGTTTTATGTGTAGTGACACACAGGGGCCGGGGGCGGTGGTCATCTGGTTTAATAGGACGTACTTAAAGCTGACACATGACCGACACCCCCCCCCTCCACACACACATATACCCCAGGTATAGGCTGCAGGTAGGCACTGACCTATACAGGTAGTATTAACTCGTACGGTCGTCATGATGCTTACATGCAGCACTGGCGCGTTACTCATATTTCGCCAAAGGAAATGCACCAAAACTTTAGGGTAGTTCCAAAACAATAGGTATAAGTGGCTAGGTCGTGTTCTTTTTTGTACAAGGGGAAAATGGCGGCCTACAAGGGGTGACTAGTTATGGTGCTATATGATTAAAGTGCTATAGGGGGACAAGATAGCTGCCTACAAGAGGTAATCAGTTATGGTGCTATATGGTTAAAGTGCTATAGGGGGACAAGATGGCTGCCTACAAGGGCTAATTAGTTATGGTGCTATATGGTTAAAGTGCTATAGGGGGACAAGATGGCTGCCTACAAGGGGTAATCAGTTATGGTGCTATATGGTTAAAGTGCTATAGGGGGACAAGATGGCTGCCTACAAGGGGTAATTAGTTATGGTGCTATATGGTTAAAGTGCTATAGGGGGACAAGATGGCTGCCTACAAGGGGTAATTAGTTATGGTGCTATATGGTTAAAGTGCTATAGGGGGACAAGATGGCTGCCTACAAGGGGTGATTAGTTCTGGTGCTATATGGCTAAAGTGCCATATGGGGACAAGATGGCTGCCTACTCAGGGCGACCTGCTACAGAGCTATATCAGTTCCGGTCAGTCTATGATGGAGGTGTCTGGGTGCACGCCCCTACAGCAGCTGCCATATGGCTGACCACTCCCCGGGGGGGGGGGGAGTATAACCCTGTAAGGGCTGCATACTGCTTTAATGCCCTTGGTCGTCATGATGCATGAATGCAGCACTGGGGAGTGACTCGCCAGTGCTGCATTCATGCATCATGCCGACCCTATGGGGTGATGATGCAGCGTTGGTGAAACTAACGTAAACTCTGAGGCTTATAATGCTGTCGTTAAAGGGTTAAACCGTGGGTTGTCGCCCCGGGGTTATCATGTTGTGGTTAAAGCTGCTATGGCATGAACTCACTTCTGCTGCTAACGGCGCCGCCGTTAGCAGGGCTTATATAACCAAGAAATAAAACTCCTCAAGGTCCAATCCAGCCATCCCCTCTTTTCCAGGCCTCTTCCTTGCCCCCACCTGCCACATGTTGGCTGATTTAGTGCCCAAATGTGTTAAACCCTTACATTACATAACACAAACACATAGTAATCTATCCATCTCTTTGTAGATGGTACCATCCCCTCTATTATCACACCCTATGACACCACATCACAGCAGGAGGTCTGAGCTGCTCACATGGGGTCAGAGGTCCAAACCCACCTGCTGTGACCCCTACTGACCATAACTAATTGTAGATAACTTTCATCTTGTCCTTGGACATTGAGCTAAGATTGTGTAACCCATAGTAATCTCAGTGTCTTTTCCACCCACCAGAGGGGGTGTCAATGTGAGCGAGTATGTCCATTGCACGCCAGTGTAGCTTTAAAGGGTTAACGAGGCGCTGACCAGGTGAGGCAGACGGAGACTGACCAGGGGCGGTCTGCCTCTCACCTGCCGGACGCAGCACCACTCCATACCCCCCTCACCCCTCCTCCCCTGCCCCACTACCCCCTCCCCGGAAGCTGCTTATCGGTAAGGAAAAAAAAGAAGTTTGTCTCAGGTAACATGGGCAGAAAATGTAGTGTCAGTAGGTCGAATTTAAAAAAAAAAAAAATTTAACATGAAAAGCCAGCCGGCCGGTCTGAAGACCCGAAAATTAACCAATTTTTTTTAGAAATACTGAAATTTCTTCATAATTGCATAAAAAAACACGTAGGGTCGGCCCTGTTTTTGTAGGGTCGGTCGGGTTACCTGAAACAAACCTTTTTTTTGGCCTAAGTAACTCAGGGAGCTCAGGTCTGTACAGGGCAATGGTCAGCATGATGCATGAATGCAGCCCTGGTGAGTAACTCGCCACAGCTGCATTCATGCATCATGCTGACTCTATGGGGTAGATACGCGTACAAAGGATCCCCAAATTCTCGCATAGAAGCCTTAGCTAGTATGTGAGTCAGATCGCCAGTGCGGCTTATAGGATTGGCTCAGATTCAGGGTGCGGCTTATATGTGCGTCCAGGACTGGACCTGTACTCGCTGAGACTGCCGCTATATTGTAAACAGACGGACGCATATGAGACTCAAAAGCTCCCCAATTGGGACGTGGAACCTGACACCCAGAGCGTCTGTGGTCACCAGGACACTTAGAAAGGGAGAGGTGCAGGAGGCCAGTGTAGGTTATATAACAGGCTGATGTAAGAGATGGGTAAGATAGATGCCTGCTATACCTAGGAGTGTAAAGATGGTGTACAACTCCTGCTGAGGCATGATGGGAACGTGTCACATGACCCCCACAGGTCAGCTGACCTCTACAGAGGGGTCACGTGTCTCACAATCTCCCAGCATCACAACCTGCACTCTCCAAGCAGAGCCTCCCCGTTATATAGCACTAATATCAGGATACATGTCTAGTTATGTGTGGTGGTGTATGGAGAGTGAGTGGGGTCAGTGAGTGTATTTGTGTCAGTATGATGCTCTATTTACATGCACCTTACTCCACCTGCGGCTACAGAGTGTACTAAATGAGCCATCACCCACATTCCTCAACATGACAGGCTGGGGGTTCTATAGACATTCAGGGTCCATGTTTTTGTAGTATCATGTCATATCATGACACCCGGGCATGGCACCTCCCTCATACACTGTTATGTTTTAAGTGTTAGATAGACTACACCTGTAGCCTGGTATGCGTCATAACCACTGCCCCACAAGGTCTAGACGAGGTGTTATACACCGAGTCGCTGACCAGTGGGCAGTGGTTATGTAGTAGATACCCTACGAGTAACTGAGTGTATGTCAAAATAACCACGGCAAACTGACTGGTGACCTCATAGGCCACCAGTCACTTTACCATTGTTATTATTACATAACTCAGTTACGAGGAGGGTATCTGACTTAACCTTCGGTTATGTGAAAATAACCTAGGTGTGAAACCCATTGTATTAGCCCACCACCGTAGGTTAAGAAGGCATACCAGGGTACAGGTGTAGTCTATATGATTTAACCCTCGGTTATGTTAGTGTATACGATATACCCAAGGTGCGATTCCTTTGTGTTAGCCGTCCACCGTGGGTTAAACAATGACAAAACCTGCCATACAAGTATTATATACAACCCAGCCTGAAACCATCAGTGTGTGGATGGTACATGGTCTGTCTGTACCTGATGTCTATACTGCTGCATATCACACATACATGTATGTATGTATAAACTGTACATGTACACATAGAGCAGCCTAGACTGACCTGTCCCCTATCTGTGTGTACAGCTCGGAGACTGGACCCCCGGGGTGCCGTCATGTAGCTACAACCCGTAGGTGGCCTCGGGGTCAGGGATAGGCCAACAGTAAAGGTGGGTTTCCACGCACCCGACCAGGTCTAACAAAATAGTGCCAACCCTCCCTCTTTTCCCCCTGAATTCTCTTTCTTTTTTGCCATGTGCTTCTTTTGTATTTTTACTCCAACTAAATCGCAGGATTCTGAAAACTCTAAAATTCGGGAAAACAAAAAGTATTTTATGAGAAAAAAAAGAAGAAAAAATTCCACCCGGCCTGGTTTGTCGGACCATGGCCTGAATGGTAGAGTGAGGACTGTGAGGTATGAGTATGAGGCTGCATGTGGGGAGACATTAGGACACATTAACCTGTACACCGCACTGCGACATGACCCTACATGTAACTAGAAGGGGGGGGGGTAACTAAACACGCCACAGTAGGAAGTGTCTAATGTAGAAAAACAAGGTCCATGAATACAGCGGGATGTCTTCTGTCCTCTTTTGAGTATGAGTATCTGTTCTTGATTGAGTTTAAGTTTCTTCTTTTGATTAAGAATGAGAATCTTTTCTTGATTGAGTATGCGTATATTTCTGGGTTATATTTGCTCAATCAGGGGCCCAATCGGGTATAATATGTACGGTGATGACATTGGTCACTATTAGCACAAGTCATGTATGCAGGGTGTGACACCTCCTTCAGTATAACAGTATGGCAGCTATACTTTGTGGTAAACGTTGTCAGGGACCTGTCTCCATGGTTACCTACACCACCTGTCTGTGACGTCACCACACCCTGTGTACCTACCTGTGACGTCATCATACCCTGTGTATTACGTCACATACAGACGCTGCATGACGTCATATTAAATATAAGGGATTCCTTTTCTAAGGGGAATCACAAAGGGTGTGTACAATTTAAGTTGTACACTGCTCTACCTGCCCCCAGCTGTGGCCTGGAGTGGTGACAGAGTTGTTGTATGAGGAGGTGTATCCTGGGTGGTACAACTATAGACCAATGCAGCAAGAAAGTAACTTCTCAGAAAAGTTGTTGACAAAGTTTTTGAACATTTTTGAGGCGTGAACAATAAATCAATGAATATAACTTCGAAATCCTGCATTTTTAATGTATAATATTTGAAAGATAATTGTCCTGTGAATCTCCTGATATGAGATGTTTTCAAATATAGCCATTATAGTTAAGGCTATATGCATCCTGCTGAAACTAACGTAAACGCCACTTTATTTTGAAAAAGTTACCCTTTCTTGGCGCATTGGTCTATACGGGACTAGCACATACTGGTACCTCAGGTAGTCGGGGGCTAAACCCCCATCTCTTATCAGGCTAATCCCCTTTCCTCACACCTAGAACAAAGGTGCTGATAAGAAATTCCCCCAAGATGCACTGCTCTGGAGTCGGGGGCCTAACCACAATGCATTGCTCTGAGTCAAGATGGCGGCCTCCATAGCCTAATATGCTAGTCCCCTATAGACCTCTAGGTGTATCCTGCATATGACAGCTCATTATACAGTAATTACCGTCATGATGTACATAACCCCTCAGCAGGGCGCCGTGTACCCGGGTCAGGCATGGTCTGGGTATACATCTGACATGTATAGGTGCACTATGTACTAGTTTACACCCTGTTTGTAGTAGTTATAGGACTTGTACCAAGCTGTACGCGAGATACAATGAAGGGAGCCATATAGGCTGAATACCCTTGGTGTGAAATGCTTTGTTCTCTGTACCCGCTGTGGTATAAAGACATTTATGGATGGCATGTCGCTAAAAGATGACATTTGCTGTCATGATGCACCAATGCAGCCCAGGCGAGTAACTCACCAGTGATGCATTCGTACATCATGGTGACTCCTCGGGGCAATCTCAACCCTGGAGGGTCAGCATGATGCATGAATGCAGCACTGGCGACTTACTCGCCAGTGCTGCATTCATGCATTATAGCGACTATGGGCATTATGTATCAATGCATTATGCCATCGTGAAAAGGTTAGAAATAGCAACGTTTTCCTAGAAAAAATGGCATGATGCATCACGCAGTGCCTGCGAGTAACTCGCTGAATCACAATTACAAATGCTGCATAAAGGCGTTAATAAAAGCCCTGCGTGAATCAGAAAGCTTTGCTCTTTTCTTTTCTCTCTCCTATCTTTTTGTAGGAGCTGGGGAGAGGTCACAGCTGATTTGAAATTCAAAACCTCTTAATTAAAACCGAGTTAGGTGCTGGGCCGTTTCATGTTCCTCTCGGTACCTGGTGGTTTTTCTGCAGGTCTGTCCCTGGACGTTCTGGGCAAAGGGAATGATGGATGCAGCGGGTGCTGCTGGGAAATGAAAAAGGGAACACTTTTTGAGGCTCCCTTTTACAAACCCCAACAAACATACCTGCACATGTCAGAGTTGTGCACATAAAAACCTGACAAAGTTTGTTGTTAGCGGTGGCACTGAATTCTGTAAAAACTGCAAAGTGCTTCAATGTATTCTCCCGGTTGTCGATTTGATGAATGCATCCAGTCCAGGCGAGTCACTCGCCAGTGCTGCATTCATGCGTCACACCTACCTTACAGGGTTGATACACTCCCAAAGCCCCGGTGAGTAACTCGCCAGTGCTGCATTCAAGCAGCATGCCAGCCAATTAACTAATCACACAGCACATTAAATCACTCCGCGGCCGGTAAAGCGTTAAATACAACCCCTACAGAGCCTGCAGTTCCCTTACATGTATTATTCACCCACACACCCAGGGGAAATTACACCAAGTAAACATGCCGCCGCTGCACTCAAAAAGTAAACTTGTCTTCAGACTCGGCAAAGTGACTATCATAAAATAAACGAGTCAAAAGTTGTCTAACCTATCAGGTTACCATCCCACAAATAGAATCTGGAGCTGGCAAATGTCGGGTTTTGGGCTGGCACATGCCAAGTGGGTCTTCTATCTCCAGCTAGAAGACCCGCTTCCTTGTCACATAGATAAGTTTCTGACTCGTTTATTTTATGACCGTCACTTGGAAGACAAGTTTACTTTTTGAGTGATGCATGTATGCAATTTAACAGGAGCCCAACGTGAACGCCGCAGCGTGGGCCGTCATGTTTGTAGGCAGGTAGATAAAAAAAGATACCTGCCTGCCCTGGGGGCCTCACTGACCCCTTTAAAGAAGATTACGAGATTAGTTACTCGTTAAAGGGCTTGTCGGCTTGGTGTATGAATACAGCCCTGACGAGTAACTCGCCAGTGCTGCATTCATGCATCACACCTACCCTATCTGGCTGATACACTCCCACGCCATGGTGCTTGGATGCAGCCCTGGCTGACAATGCAACAGGGCTGTATTGATGCCAAGAAAGGGCATAATGCATTAAATCATGTACATCAACCCCCTCCCCCCCCCCCCATGTACACGACCTGCTATAGGGGACTGCGTGTGTTCCATACGCCCCCACACCCTGCCCCCCAGGCACACATTACCCTATAATGGGAGGTAATTATTTACATCAGATAGCTGCGTCCCCATAGAGGGCGCCACAGCGGCAGCTGCTGTATGCTAATGAAGACGTACCTGACTGACACACCCCGGGGGGGGGGGGGTACTGGAATGGCCACCCACTACCAAATGACCCTCAGAAAGGGCCCCCGACGGGGGGGGGGTCCCATGTCTCTTGTCGATTCTAGGAAATTGACTTATCACTTGTCACTAATTGAGCAGAGATCTGTGGTAATGCAATGCCCATAGGACAGGTTTATAAACTTGAAAATTTTGAAATCCGAGATTTGAAATGGTGAATTCTGGCACATTCTGGTACAAAATATATTCTGCAGGAGTAGAAAAAGTTATCAAATGAGTCAGGAAAGAAATTCTAGTCACTAAGCTGTTCCAAAAGTACTGTGTCCCTTGTCGCAGCTAATGAATGGCATTTGTCCCTTGTCACTGAGCTTCCATGTCCCTTGTCAATCCTAAGAAGTGCCTTTGTCCCCTTGTCGAATTTACCCGTCTGGGGCCCTTCAGAAGCGGTAGCGGTAGGTCTCAAAGTTAGGGGCTGGTGACACTACTATATGAATACTGCCTGTGAACCAACAGGTCCAGGGCGATATGCCAGCAAATTGTGGGGAGCTAGCGAATATTAGAAAGAATTTTGATAGAGATTAATCACTTACAAAATTGCCACAGTTCAGTGTGTAATAATGAGATGGAGTCTGTGACTTGTAGAACATATGTGTCTTTACTGTAATTATAGATGGTACAAATACAACATGTAGATAGCTCTGATCAACGTCCTCGTACGTCGCCCATGCGGTCCTCACACAAAGTGATGACGTCACCGATGCGCGTACACAACATCCCCCTTTCTTTATAAGAAGTTCGAAAGTTTATGATATATATAGTTCACTGTGGATATTATGACGCTGGAAGAAAAACTGGTTATTATAACAATAAGAAATGGTTTTTTAAATAAAAGTTTGTTGTCTCTACAGTGTCACTAAAATTAAATATGGATTTCAGTCCTGAGACTGTGTCTATAGATCCATTCTGTCCCTGGGCCTGGATATCCTTCCGGCTCTAGTGACATATGCTGCTGGTGTCTGTGGTTCATCTGCTTTCGCTCCTTCAGGGCCTCTATCGACAGGTTCTGGCTCGGGCACTGGTCCCAATGCCGCCTGATCATCGGTCTCACTGGCGGGGTCGCTGACCCGTGGTGTCTCATTCGACTGCTTCAATAGGTGCCTCCGATTGCGTCGGTATGTGTGACCATCCCCGGTCCTTACAACATATGAACGGGGTGAAGCTGGGGCGGGTGTCGCCATCACAGTGGCGCTATCCCAACAGGGTTTATGGCCAGTGGTGCGCATCCTTATCTGCTCCCCACTGTGTAAGGGTGGGAGATCCTTTGCAGCATTGTTATACTGATGTTCCTGAGAGGCATGCTTCGCCTCAAAGATTTCCTCCACAGCTGCTGGGCTCACGACCACTGGTCTCAGCTGTCTTTCAGTGTTAGGAACCATGGACCGTAGTCTCCTGGAGTAGAGCAGCTGCGCTGGAGATGCAAGTCCATGTACAGGGGTGGTCCTCAGCTCTAGAAGGGCCAGGTATGGATCTTTTTTGTCCTGTTGTGCTTTCTTTAGCAAGTTCTTCACAGTTTGCACCGTACGCTCAGCCAGACCATTTGACTGTGGATATGTTGGGCTTGATGTGACGTGTTCAAAACGCCATTTTGCAGCAAACTCTGCAAATTCACCACTGGAGTACTGCGGGCCATTGTCACTGATCATCCTGAGGCAACGGCCATGACGTGCTAGCACTGCCTTGATTTTTGCTATCACTGATTTGGAGGTAGTGTCTGTTAGGTGTTCAACTTCCACAAAGTTACTGTAGTAGTCCACCACGAGCACATAGTCTCGACCATGAAGGGTGAAGAGATCTGTAGCAACCACTTGCCATGGCAGACTAGGTGCTTGGTGGCTGATGAGTGTCTCCTTCTGATTGGCATTACGGTGTTGCTGGCATGTCCCACAGCTACTGACAGTAGTGTCTATATCAGCATTCATTCCTGGCCAGAATATAGCAGATCGTGCCCGAGCTCGACACTTTTCAATGCCAAAATGGCCTTCATGTATGTTCTCCATCATCTCTGTACGTAGTGCTTTTGGAATAACCATGCGATCACCCTTGAATATAATACCATCAGCAAATGCGAGTTCGTCTCTATAGTTCCAGTAATCCAGAACTGCCCCGGGACATTCCTTCCGCTGTGCTGGCCACCCTGTCAAGATGATGTGCTTCAGCACCTGCATGTTCTGGTCACTAGCTGTGGTCGACCTGAGCTCAGTCAGCTTCGGGTCACTGATGGGTAATGAGGCCACCATGTAGTGAATGACGGCATCCAGTTTCTCATTCAGTTTGTCACTCTGTGGTGGAACGGAGCCCACCACCAGGTTTCTGCTCAAGCAGTCTGTCACTGGGATATCCTTCCCTGGTTTGTACACCACGTCAATGTCATACATGTACCTTTGGAGCTCCAAAAACATTGTTTGGAGCCGTTTGGGTGCTGCTGATATGGGTTTGCGGAGGATTGATTCCAGAGGCTTGTGATCTGACTCCACTGTTGTTTTTCTGCCATATACATACTGGTGGAACCGGGAGCATCCGTGCACAATAGCTAGCATCTCACGCTCAATCGGGGCCCAGTTACCCTTGGACGCATCTAATGCTCGGGATGCATATTCAATCGGGCGGCCATCCTGCATAAGTGTTGCTCCTGTGGCCTTCTCAGAGGCGTCTACCTGCAGTGTTAGTGGCTTGTTGGGGTCATAGAATGCCAGGACCGGGGCTTTTGTGATGATCTCTTTTATCTTGGCGAATGCTATGTCCTGCTGGGCATCCCACACAAACTCTATGTCCTTTCTCAGGAGGTCTCTCATCGGGGCAGTAATGCTGCTCAGATTAGGTGCAAACTTTGCGAGGTAGTTCACCATTCCGAGTATGGTTTGAAGTTCTGCCTTCGAGGTGGGAGCTGCCATATTAGTGATAGCCTCGACCTTCTTGGAGTCAGCCTGGATACCGTTGTCAGATATGACGTGGCCATAGTATTTCACTTGTGACACATTGAAATGGCATTTATCCAGGTTGTACCTTTGACCGTGCTCACGAGCATGTTGGAATGTTGCACGAAGCGTTTCCAAATGTTCTTCCCGAGTTGTTCCGGCCACGAGTACATCATCACTGATGCCCTTTACTCTGGCCAGCCCCTCATAGGTCTCATCTACACGCCTCTGGAATATGTCCTGGGCACAGTTGATACCGAAAGGCATACGTAGGTATCTGTACCGACCAAACGGCGTGTTGAACGTCGTCAACCAGGACGATACATCGTCCAGCTGAATCTGCCAGTAACCGCTGCGGGCATCGAGAGTAGAGAAATATTTGCATCCTGACAGTCTGCTAGTGACATCATCCAGGGTTGGAACTGGGTAGTGTGGTCGTTTTATTGCCTTGTTCAGATCTTTGGGATCCAAGCATACCCTTAAGTCACCATTTGTTTTGTGAACCACCACCATGGAGCTAACCCAGTCTGTGGGTTTGGTGACCTTGGTAACTATTCCATGACTCTCCATACGATCCAGCTCAGCCTTGACTTTGTCACGGATGGATACAGCCACCGTGCGGGATGCGTGTATGACTGGCTCAGCTCCTGGCTGCAAACTGATGTTATGCTCACCAGGAAACTCTCCTATCCCCTCAAAAATGTCAGCGTATTCCGAAATCAGGGCATTGATAGCAGGGTCGTTTCCACTCGTATCATACTCTCGTATCCCGGTTTCCTGTTCATCGATGGACAGTACAAGCTGTACCAGATTCATGTCCACACACGTCCTGAGTCCAAGGAGTGGGGGTGCTTGTGCGTCGACAACATGGAACTGTAAACGCTGCCTATCACCTTTGTGTGTGCATTCTAGATCACAGACTCCCAATGTATTTAGGGACTGCCCTCCATATCCATGAAGCGTGGTTTTACTCAACATGAGCGGCTGCTGGACATACAGTTTGTCAAACACGGATTTGGGTAGCACGTTGACCTGTGCCCCGGTGTCTACCTCAAACTTGATGGTCACGCCATGGCATTGGATGTGGACAAAAGCCTGGTCTTTGGTGGACGCCGCTGAGTTGACCACATCTATGAAGAAATCCCCCCCTGCATAGCTAGCACTGTCATCTGGGGATGGCTGCACTGTGTGGACTGCCTGTGCGTGGCAGACTGCCGCAAAATGGTTATACCTCTTGCAGTTACCACATCTCTTCCCTCTGGCAGGGCAATTCTTCATGCTGGGATGAGGGTCCTGGTTGCACTTAGGGCACAAATCAGCTGTGCTTCTCTGCGGAGCCTGTTTGCCACCACTAACATTGCCATGGCCACCATACTTCTGCCTGTTGGGAACCGCTTTCTTCTCGGATATTCCAACGGCCTGGACTCCTGCAGCCTCTGAGCCACCCATGCACTTCAGGTGCCGTTGAGTGCTCTCCAGAGCACGAGCAATGTTCAGAGCTGCAAACAAGTCAACGTCATCTCTGCTATCCAGATACCGTTTCTTTGTCTCATTGCTGTTGGTGCCGAGCACCAGTCGGTCACGTAGCTTTTCATCCACAAATGCTGCTGGGAAAGCACAGTCCTTGACAAGGAGTCTTAGTCCCATGAGGAAACTGTCAACTGACTCAGTCGGCCCCTGCACCCTAGTGTAGAACTTGTGGCGCGAAACAAACATAGTTGACCTTGGCGCTACGTACATCCGGAACTTATTATATACAGTCTGGAGGTCGGTCTTGTCCTCCCCTGCTACCGCAGCGATAGCGGCTTGTCCATCTGCAGCAGGCACAGCTGCAACAGCAGGGGCAAAGTGAAAAGTGGAGAATATCTCCCTGCCCCGCTCTCCGGACCATATCAGGATGAAACTAACGCGCTGGTTTTGCTCAGTCTTACGAAGAGGGCCAGAGAAAAATAGATCTGCATGATCTTCAAATTTCTTCCATGCCTCCCTCAGCACTGGGGAGTCCCAGTCCATTCTTGGCAGGTCTGCTTGTGATACTGCCATTGGGTCCATGACTATAGATCTATAGTTACTTTGTATTAATATTACAGTGTGGGCAATGTCAATTTGATGGGTTGGAATGGCCTGTAGGCTTCACTGTCTGTGGCACTCCTGCTACCCAAATATTGAATGTCTACTCACAGTTTGGAGAATTCATCTACCAGGGTTTCAAACATCCACATCTTCTGAAACCATGTAATAATGAGATGGAGTCTGTGACTTGTAGAACATATATGTGTCTTTACTGTAATTATAGATGGTACAAATACAACATGTAGATAGCTCTGATCAACGTCCTCGTACGTCGCCCATGCGGTCCTCACACAAAGTGATGACGTCACCGATGCGCGTACACAACACAGTGGAGAGCTTACAAATCGGCAGCTCAGACGCGGGCGGAGACTCCTGTTGGCTGAATAGCGTACTACAATGTACAGAATGTACCCCATGTAGTAGCCTACCAGAGTACCACAGGGCCTGCTGCCCTGCCCGCCCTGCGCATGCACAGAGGGCATTCCTGAACATGGCACATGGTTACCATGACAATGCAGCATTCCCGGTACACGGCGGCCATTTGCATTGCAGATTACGTCGTGTTCCGTAACGCAGCATGTGGAACTGCCACCAGGGGGGGGGGGGGGGGACATACACAACACACAGGGAGGGGGCATTCTGTAACAAGGGGTGGTGCCACCTGAGGGGACTACCTCTCTGTACACACACGGCCATCTTTAATCTTAAATATGCATGAACCAGTTAAACGCTGGGTATCTCCTTAAAATTGGCTCTTTGAGAGGTTTACCACTGCAGGGGCATGGCAAGCTGTTTCAAAGTAGGGGAGACTGAGGGCTTTTTTTACCCCTTTTTATTGACCTTTTTGGTTTGACCTTTTTTGGGGTTGGTCTGCTACAGTTTTGAACTGTACAGAGAGGTATTCCTCAGTCAGCCTCTCTCCCAGAATGACAGAGGGGTGTCTCCCCGTGTACAGTGTGTGTGGTCGTGTATGAGGGGGGGGGGGGGGGGGCACGTGTGTGTGGTTAGGTCTAACTCCACCTATTATCGCTCTATCCCCTGTTATCGCCCAGCCCCCCTGGTAGCTCCCCCTGTGGTAGACCGCGGTAACTATGGCAGTAATTCAGCCCCTTCTGTTTGCTGTGTTAGGGCCACGTGGCCGTCATGCATGACTGATGCTGCAGTCTCTACTGTAGCCGCCTGCCCTCTGTACCCTTTCTATAACAGGGTGCCCAGCGTAGGCCGCCATCTTGTCCCCTTCTATAGGGTTTATATGGGGCACCCAGTGTAGGCCGCCATCTTGTCCCCTTCTATAGGGTTTATATGGGGCACCCAGTGTAGGCCGCCATCTTGTCCCCTTCTATAGGGTTTATATGGGGCACTCAGTGTAGGCCGCCATCTTGTCCCCTTCTATAGGGTTTATATGGGGCACCCAGTGTAGGCCGCCATCTTGTCCCCTTCTATAGGGTTTATATGGGGCACCCAGTGTAGGCCGCCATCTTGTCCCCTTCTATAGGGTTTATATGGGGCACCCAGTGTAGGCCGCCATCTTGTCCCCTTCTATAGGGTTTATACGGGGCTCCCAGCGTAGGCCGCCATCTTGTCCCCTTCTTTAGGGTTTATATGGGGCACCCAGTGTAGGCCGCCATCTTGTCCCCTTCTATAGGGTTTATATGGGGCACCCAGTGTAGGCCGCCATCTTGTCCCCTCAGGATCAACCTTCAATGCTATAGGGACACATGAAATGAAGTCTGGTTTGATCATTCTGCAGCAGTAGATATTTGCTCATAATCTGCCCTCATTATGACAGCCTGGAGGGTGTTTGCGGATATCTTGGTATTGAACAGTTAAGTTAAACATCTGTTGGCTTTATTGCCCCTGAACTTATATACAACACTGACAAGGGTTTAGCATATTATAATACAAGACTCCTCTTGCTAGCCTGTTAGCCCTGGGTAAAACAGACGCCTATACTTTACTGTATCAATAAAGGCAATTCAGTCCAAGACTACTGTGAAAGTACTTTATTTCGCTGGGTAAATATTTTCGTGATTTCCGCAGAAATGAAAAATGCACGAAATTTTTATATGCTTAAGTATGGAATAAATACCCGCGAAATTGCCGATTTTCACTCTTCCGCGAAAATTTACACCGTGAAAATAAGTACTTTTACAGTATACAACCTTTCAGTCCCTTTCAATGCAGTGCCCCCCTTGCACCCCTATAGGCTTACACCAACCTGAAACACCCCTCATACAACCCCCTCTACAGCCCTACTTCAGCCAGCTCCTTGAGGAGTGGCCTGCCTCCTGCAGCCCTCAGCTTAACGACTGTTTGATGACTTGTACGTGTGGCTGCAGCAGCAGCAGGAGGGGGGGGGGAGTAGAGGGGGGGGGGGTGCGGACAGGTGAAGACATCACAGGGCTGTGTACCTGTCTGCTCCTCTACACGCTACACAGCACACAGCACAGAGCACTATACCAGCTACAGACTCTGGTACCATGAGTCATGTACAGGGGACCTAAGTCGCGATAAAATCGTAATTTTTTTGGCGATTATAACTAAAAATACCCACATCTAAGTTAGCCTAAAAAGGCCCCAGATCTGGAATTTTATAGCCAAACTCTCTATATTAGTGGAGATGTATGGAGACAAAAAGTTTCGCCTATCCTTTAGGCCTGTGGGCGATAATCAGGGGAGCCTGTAAGGGCCCAGAAGTTGGTGAGACATGACGAGACTAAGCCGCCCTATGCCCGGACATGTCTACGTCTAAAGCAGGCTGTTCCCTCATCAGGTACAGTATTAAGCCCTCCTACATGGTACATGGTACGCAGCACAGAGCACCACACCAGCCTCCACCCTTCTACATGGGTATGGTGCATGAGGCATGTATACGTCTAAAGCAGGCTGTCCCTTCATATGCAGTCAGACCTCTACTCCTCAAATTTTGAAAATGTGAGGAGAACGGTCAGGGAATCAAATAATGTATCAAAGGAAAATGATTCAAATTTAGTATACAGCCTTTTTGAGGGATTTGGGGTAGTAAATGTCTGAAGATGTGAAGGTTGACTGTACACAGAAAAGGGTGGCGCCCTGACTCCCACACCCCGATGCCCAGGTTCAGCATTCAATGCCTGGCTCCTCTGTATGCTGTAGTTGAGCCTCTCCCCCAGAACGAGCCACGAGTCGCTTCTACAAGACAGTACAGGTCAGGCACCGCGAGGCTTTCACCCAACAGCCACCTTTATGCAACCCTCCGAGAATGGTACAACACTTTAATGTGTGTTGCCCTTTGTCATCTAGATGCTGCCATGCAGACCTGTTGAGTCACTCACCAACCTGTTGACTCTATTTGTCCTGTGGTTGAGAAAAGTTAAGCAATGTAGAAAATACGCCTACCGGTATATATTTCCATTCACTTTACTACCTGCTGTATATTGTACTGTTCTGGGTGCTGTTAATGCATAATGTCATCATAAACTGTAAAGTTTTGTGAGATGCTCCATTGCCTTCATCCCTGTTGGCATTTATCTGAAAGACTTTACTTGTAAATGTGATTAATGCCAAATAAAAATGATAAAACTCTATTATGTTGACATGCTCCCAGAGCTGAATGCGCTGGTATCATCAGGGTGGGCGAGTTACTCTCCGGTGCTGCCTCGATGCATCAAGACAATAAATTTAGTTTTGAGGCTTTAAACATAATGAAGGAGCTTAAGCCTCTGCCCCAGAAGTAGCCGGAGGTGGCTTCAGTGAGACAGCACAGGCCAGTCACAAGGAAGCCGCATCTGACACTCCTGCAGGGTCGGCATGATGCACCAATGCAGCACTGGGAGTAACTTACTTACCAGCATGTTGGTGCATCATATATATATGAGACATTGGGCATCATGGAGACTTTAAAGAGCCATGAAGCGGTTAAGCCTCTCCTCGGGGGGGGGGGGCACTCAATTTCTTTTTGACAGCGGTGTCCGGCTGGACTCCTAGCAACCCTTGACCTTTGCTTGGGGAGATTTCCAAAATGAACCAGTTCATACGGAGATTTTGACCAAAATGATTTTCTGCTTAGAGAGATTTGGGAGAAAATGAACCCTTGCTTAGGGAGATTTTGGTAAAAATGGACCTTTTAGTTGGGGTATTTTGAAAATGAGCGGAGATTTTGGTAAAAATGGTGTAGATTCAGAGGAATTTTGGCCAAAATGACCCTTGCTTGGGGAAATGTTGCAAAAGTTGACCCTTGCTTAGGGAAACTTTGCAAAAGTTGACCCTTGCCTAGGGAAATTCTTCTCAAAAGTGGACCCTTGCCTAGGGAAATTCTTCTCAAAAGTGGACCCTTGCCTAGGGAAATTTTGTTGAAAAAGTTCCCTTGCCAGCCGGACACTTGTGTATGCAAAATATACTAAGTGCCCCCCCCCCCTTGGAGCCTCTCCCCATAAGGTGCCCACAGTTGCTTCTATAAGACAACACTGGGTGGTCAGTAGCAGCCTGGGGTGACACATCTCCTGGAGGGTCGCTGTGTTGATTGATTGATTGATTTTTATTGGCCAACAAATCATGTAGTTACATGCTTTTCATAACACGCATCGTAACTAAAAATCCAAATGAAACATCGAGCATTAGGCCACTCAAAAAAAGAGTTGTTTCTCAACATTTTTGATGGAAAATATACTAGAATTGAAAGAAATATTGGCAAATTTGGTATCAAATTAAAGCTTATGCTGTCAGTAATGCAGTCCACTTGGAATAACTTTATAACACCTTTTGCTGATCAATAAACTCTGAATTTCTAAGGTGTGACAAATTGTCGCGAAAAATCCTAATTTCCATATGTATTTCAGCTTCAAGTAAAAAAACAGAAGTTAAAATAAAAAACGCCCTCGTCATATTTTTCACTGCTTGGTGATGAGAAACAATTTTTTTTTTGAGTGGCCTTATGGAGACTTTAAAGGGCCGTACAGCAGGTTAGCCATCTGAGTTGAGGTGCATGATGCATTAATGCACTGTGCTCTTTGTTGTCATAATGCATGAATGCCACATTGACGAGTTGAGTGGAGAGTCAGCAGGTTAGGCCTCTCCCCCATGAGGCACCAACAGTTGCTTCAATAAGACAGAAGAGGCCAGTGTCCAGGAGGCTGAGTAAGACTCCTCTCACTGCCTGCCTGTGTCCCCAGCTGCCAACACCTTATAGCACCATTACACAATGTATACACTCAACCAGGTCCCGTCCACAGGCGCTTCTACTGGTGTATAGGGTCTAGACTGAACTACAGCCATTTTGCGGTTGGGGATTTAAATCTAACTGTTGCCTGCATGATAGTACATGTAGCATTTCCATCATTCTTTGTAATGCTGATCCACCTAGCTTTATACCCCTGCTTGTAGCCAATCTCATCTTTTTTTTTCGCAGGAATTTCTGAATCGGATTAATTTCCTGACTGGACTCTATGGTTTCCTACTATATGTTGTTTAGTGCGTGGCATCTCAACAAGCTATATAAATCTGCTGGGACCCTCACCTAGTGGTGGCAGGAGGCCAGGTAGATATGATAGGTAGTCGTGCACACAAAGAGATGTACTGGGGGAGGGACATCACTCATCCCCTGGCAATAGGCAGCGTGCTACTGGCGTGCTACCAGCGTCTCAGCAGCGTCTCCCCAGCGTGCTCCCAGCGTCTCAGCAGCGTCTCAGGTCCATCATGCAGTCCCGTCACGTAGGGCCGGTCATCAAACACACAGCCCCCAGCACTTAGGGCTACTTACAGCGCTTACACCTTCAACGGCCGCAGGGCGCTTTAATGTGCTGTCCCCTTTGGTGTCATGATACATGAAAGCAGTCCTGGGGAGTAACTTGCAAGTGCTGCCTTCATGCATCATGCCGAACTTTCCGGACTGTTGTGATCAATGATGCTTGAATGCAGCACCGGCGAGTCACTCACCAGGGCTGCATTCATGCATCGTGATGACATTAATGCACTGTACGGTCCTTAGGGAGTGATCATTTTTCATCAACGGGGGGGGGGGGATTGGTTTGGGGGGGGGCAAAAAAATGTGGACCCCTTGACCGGGGGGGTGTAAAAAATGTGTACCCCTCTTAGGGGGGGGGTCAAAAAAATTTAACCTGTTTCGGGCCAAAAAGCCTGCGCCTTACTATGCGTCAAAGGGCCCGCGCGCGCACCGATTTCCGACCCGTAGGGGGGGGGGGGCAAAAAATTTCGACCCGTTGACCCGGGGGGGGTGAATAAAGTTTCGCGCGCTTCGCGCAGAATAATCACCCCCCCTGTTGTTAAAAAATGATCACTCCCTTATAGCACCAGAGGCTGTATACACCTAAGGTAACCTATACACATACATGTATAGAGAGATGTATGAGAGATGTTCTAGTGGTAGAGCCCTGGCCCGAGGTCACCCCCCAATTGACACAATTATATTTGGCAGTTGTCAATCTTTTAACAACATGGATGTGATTTATGCACGCGCATACTATATTTCATTCTGCCCTTGAGGACATTTCCCCAGCCCTTCTATACAATATCAATCATGTAGGTTGAAATACCTCCCCCTCCTCTGGCCCCTCCCTCTTACACGGCTCCATATTATTTACTCAAGCAAAATAATTTCCCTCCTCATACGATGTATTCTGTCACATTGCCAACCATCCATATTGAATTTTACCTCCTTCCCTCCTTTGAGGATTTCGGTTTTGTATCTATAGAGCTCCTACTCAGGCATTTTTTTACGCGGCAACAACCGCAATTCTACTGTAACTCTGTGCCACCTTCAATAACAGTTCCCTTGAGGACATTTTCCCAGCCCTACTATATGATATCAATGATGTAGGTTGAAATACCTCTCCCTCATTCAGGGGTCTATATCATGTCCTTCAGCAGAGTGAGTCCTTCCCTCACATGATGGATTCTACCACATTGGCCACCAGCCATATTCAATTTACCTTTACTTGCTTCCCTGCTCTGAGGATTTAGCAGTTTAGGTTATCCATCTAGGCCTAGGCCAAAAAAAAAAAAGAAGGTGTGTTTCAGGTTACCCGACCCTACCTAGCAAAAGAGGGCCGACCCCAGAAATTTTTTATTCAATTTTGGAAAAAAAAGTATATTCTAAGTAATTTTGGGGCTATTCCAGAGTCAATTTGAGTCAACGAGTCAGCGCTGAAGTTTTGCGCGTCAGTTTTGGGTACTTATCAGGCCAAAGTGAAAAAAAAAAAAATCATCAAAAAAAAAAAAAAATCCGACCTACCCTACCTAGATTTTCAGACAATGTAACCTGAAACACACCTTTTTATTGGCCCTATAGAGCTCGCAGGGAACTACAACTATAACTCAGTGCTACCTCCAATAACAGCTATCAGTAGTTCCAGCCTCTGGGACAGAAATAGCCCGGGACGTAAAGAATGGGTTTTCTATTGGCCACCTTGGTTAGTCGGGGTCCGGGCAGCTACCATGATTATTAACCCTGTAAGTGTACTATGCCATTCTGTTATCAGCATGATGCATGAATGCAACCCTGATGGTGCATCTACAAGGTTGATACACTCCCAAAGCATCAGTATGATGCACCAATGCAGCATGGGTGAGATACATGCTAGTGCTGCATTGATGCATCATGAAGACAAATGACCGTGAGACGGGGAGGCATGATGCGGCCCTTAGAGGCTGTAATGGCTGCGTGGGAGGCAGCCATGGGAATTACACCGGTCTGTACGGCAGCCAAATGAGCGCAGAGTAACCTGCTGTAATATGATGCCGTAAAGTCTTGCGTATAAGCCGCACCCACGTATAAGCCACCCCCCAACTTGGAATAAGCCTATAAGCCAAACATGAGCTTTGATTATGGCTATTCTAGTACGTAGTATACTTTAAAAAACCCTCGTATAAGCCACACCCTATAGGCATCGAATGAAAGTTGCTTTTCATGATGCATTCCTTGTGAATCTACTCGCCAACACTGCCTTTGTGCATCATGCTGACCCTTCGGGAGTACACAGCCCTGTACGTTGGGCATGATGCTTGTGTTGATTACTCTCGAAAGTAACATCAACCTTGATATTTGCTAATGTAATCTACAAAACTAGTAAAAGGCTTAATTGTTAGGCGACTCGCATTCATGCACCATGACTCGCATTCATGCATCATTACAACCAAACGGTTCCAAAAGTGTCCTGAAGGCAGAAGACATAGACAGAGGTCCACGATAATCTGTCTGAATGACAGGTTTCTCCACGAGAGGTGCACTGGATCGTATCACACGATGCGGAGCCAAGTGTGATGCAATTCAATGCACCACGAGTGGAGAAACCAGGAGTTCAGATTGATTAGAGTGGATCTCTGTATTTATTTTATGTAACGCTTGATTAAATTCATCAAAATATACATTTAAAGATTGGCTTTATAGCTATTTTGGTGAGGTCATTGTGGAGAAACAGGCCATGAAGAATGAGCATCAGTTTCTCCACAGGGGTATGGAGAACGGCCATTTTAGTACTTAAGCATAGTAATTTTGTTTCTCCACATGAAATAAAAGCATTCTCCGAGAATGAATATAGTAATTTCCCAGCTATTTCAATTGCCACTTTTCTTGTAACTTCCGCCATGCCATATGGCGGCACCTGAGACAACTACCTCCAATTACACCCCTCTCACCCCTACCTCCCCACACTTCTCTCTCATCTCCTACTTCCCCTCCTACCCCCGCATCTCCTACCTTAATTCACCCCCTCCCCACTCACCCCCCCAGCCCTTCATGGACAGCATGATTCCTCAAGGTTCATGTTTTTATTTGTCAGCATGATGCACCGCTGGCAAGTAGCTCACCACCAATACATTGGTGTATCATGACGACACCTCGGGAGTGTATCAACCCTGTAGGTTCCGCATGATGCATGAATGCAGCTCTGGACAGTAGACTCATCAGGGCTGCATGCATGCTTTATAATGACAAAGGGCATTGTACATGAAAGCACTATGTGGCTTTACTACCATTTAAAGGTCGCATCATGCCCTCGGTCGTTATGATGCATGAATGCAGAACTGGTGAGTTACTAGTGCATCACGCCGTTAAAAGTAAAATTTTCGCACCCTGCCGTCCTTACAGGGTTAACGCACTATGCCGTCCTTACAGAGTTAACCCCCCCCCCTTCCCTTTGATCCCCCCGGTACGAACAGCGGCACAGGTGGGCACCATGCCCACGTGACACCACCTTCACACACCACCTCCTCAAGGTCACAGGTCAAGGTCACAGGTCAAGGTCACAGGTCAGACTCAGACCGAGGCTGGTGTGTGATCTGCATCTAAGTGTATGTAGACACGACCACGAGCACAACAAGGTCATTATGGCTGCATGTGTCCCTGACTACCTCAACACAAGGTCATTAAGTCTCAATGTGTCCCTGACTACCTCCGTGGTGGCCCAGTATTGATGGTTATAACTCACGGAACAAGACAATCTTCTCTTTCTCTATGAATATCCCTGTGTCTTAAGGTTTATTCTGGCAACCTCAAAATGGTATGTAAACCCCTTGATAGGTCATTGAGAGGTCATTTACAACAACTCGCAACTTTAAGGTGCTCTGCCTTTTGTTGTCAGAGCATCCATACATGTATCATGACAACCCTAGACTTGGTTGATGCACTCCTGTAGGGCCGGCATGATGCATGAATGCAGCTGTGGTCAGTAGACTCACCAGGGCTGCATTCATGCATCATGATGACCGAGAGCATAACACGTTAGAATATTATGTGACCCCTAAAGGGTTGAACCCGCTATTGGTTGTCTACCTAATAGCATATCTAGATGGTTCCTAAATGCGTTACTCTTACTGAATGGGACAAACGAGCCTGGTAGATTCAATCTGTAGTCTGATACCTAAATAGGACCCGGTTTAAGGTGCCCAAGTCCCGTACATGTATACTGTATGACAGACAGGGTCAAACTTAGGGGCAGAGGTCCTCTGACACATCACATGTGGCTTCTGAGTCTGAGAAGAGCCTGCTAACCTGAGAGAAGAACCATCCCACCATTCATGTATTACATTAGCAATGTTGTAAAGTGGACGTCTTCAATAGATAGACTATGGTTATGAGAGGCTATAAACTCAAAATTAAAGCTATCCTACTCCTCACCCTGCCCCAGGACAGTGTATCACACCGGTATCAGTAATACCTAGTATTTTGTGGACATCCCAAGCGAAAGAGCCCTCAGTCTCATTTCATATCCTTTTATGTCCTCTTTTTACTCTTGTCCTGCCCCAACTAGTATGTTACAAATAGCTCCAAATGTGAAATTGTCCAACCAATTTCCGCCCTTCATCATATCGTCCTGACATCTGTTGTCTCAGCTAGTATACATCTGGATACACAGATCCATCACAGCTCCCTAAAGGGGCATTCTCACCACTCGCACTTCACCACATAGTAGACTAGAACAGTACTAGAGATGTGAATGGGACAAATGATAAGTGACAAGTGATAGAAGACCCACTTGGCGTGTGCCAGCGCAAAACCCGACATTTGCCAGCTCCAGATTCTATTTATGGGATGGTAGCCTGATAGATTAGACAACTTTTGACTCGTTTATTTTATGATAGTCACTTTGACGAGTCTGGAGACAAGTTTACTTTTTCAGTGTGGTGTCAGTATAGTTGTGGGGTGCGGGGAGGGGCTGGGGATAAAACGTTCAACCTGAGAGTATAAACCCACACAGTGTGAGTACACGGGATGTCTGTAAGTTGTAGGCCGTGTATAGAGACGTACGGGGAGATCTGTAGCTTTTACGTCACCTTTTTATGATGATTATCTTTACTACGTTATGCCAACACGCACACCCCCCCCCCCCCACACACCCACACACACCCCCCACACCCACACAGACTCCACCTTCCTCCTGTGTAAAAACGGACACACTACATGCTCGTCCCTCCTCTTCGTGGTAGTGGCCGTTTTTCTGGCTTGTGTAAATAGACTAGTGATGTATAATGGGTTGATGTTTTTGTGACAGACCGGTGGTAGCGCCATGCACGGTGGCAGTGAAGGGAACTAAATAACCCACATAGACTATGTAGGGTCGGCATGGCATGGATCATGCAACCATGTGTATTAAAGCACAAGGCTGTTCTTAAAGGGTTACACAACCACATTACAATTTACACCCATGTTTGTACCAACAGCACGTACAACTGCCTTTTTTAGTCACAATTATTGCTGAGACAAGCATTGCTTGTTGATTTCACACAGAAACCAAGATCTATTTCAGTAAAGGCATATTTCTGTCATTTTATTTTATTTTCAGTTCTGTAGTCAATAGTTTGAGCTCCCATTCAGTTACCCCTCCCTGGTCCCTGGCACGGGCCATTAACCCCGTAAGGGCCGCACTGTGCTCAAATACCCATTGGTCATGATGCATGAATGCAGCCCTGGCAAGATAACTCACCAGGGCTGTATTCATGCATTTTACCGACTGTATGGGGTAGATATCCAAAGGGTCATGATACATGAGTGCAGCAAGTATTAACTGTGCATTTATGCATCATCCTGACCAAGGATAATGCAGAATTTCAGGGTCCTTAACCCTATATGGACGGCATGATGCATTAATTCATCATGCCCTTGGTCACCATGATGCATCAATGCAGCCCCGACCAGTAACCCACCAGTGCTGCATTCCAGCATTAAGACATTCCTGAACGGTTCGCATGATGTACCAATGCAGTTACTCACCGGGGCTTCATTGGCGGATCGTGACGACAAATATTTTAACGACATGCCGTCCTTAAAGGGTTTACGGGTTATAGGCCTGGAGACCAGCGGAAACCAGCTCCAGCTTATCTCAGGGAGCATTCATTATAAACACCATTATTGTGGCTGTGGTTGGGTACACATTGTATTGTGATATCGATCTGCGGGTTTCTATAGCTGCGAATATTGATTGAAAACCTCTTTTTAATGCCATGTTGTTTCCACTCGACTTGTTAGATTAAATTGGCATCTAAAACATGTAGCCTAGCAATCTGTAATCTCAGAGTGTCACACAGTTTGTGGTGGACGGCGAGGAACGACTGAACTAGCTGGGGTTTGTTGTTTCAAACACCCATTTTCCTCAAGGACCGAAAGGTGACATTAAAGAGGATTTGCTACATCCTTTTTTTCGCAGACAAATCACACAAAAGACTCCGGGATACAACCATGTCACAACGAAGACTTGTTACTGGCCTGCAAACTGTTGCCATGAAATGCAGGCCCTCAGCAAAAGGGCAGTCATATATACTGTAGGTGGCAGGGGTATAAAAGGGTATTGCAATATAATACGGAAATTTGTTCTCCAGCTAGCACCAGTGCAACATTCGCAGCATCTTTCTAAAATGATATCTGATAATAGTTCTCCATTCACCATGTTGAATGTATACTGATGTGTTAATGTTGAGGGAAGCCTTTTACCAGAACCAGTGTTTTACTTCCCATAAGGTCCCACCCTGCACCACCCTTCTCTGACGTCACACCTGGTAGAGAGGGGGCGCCACCAGTGTACACCTTCCTCTTTTTTTCTCCTATTTTCGCCCATTTTATACTAACATTCTTAACCATTCCCTTTCCTGCTCTTTCTCACAGTTCCTCCAAGGGCCCAGCACTCAATGACAATGCAGGGGACTCATTTCAACCATTTTCAATGTGTTTTTCTCCTATTTTCGCCCATTTTTGCCCTCTAACCTTTCCTCTAGTTCTCTTCCCTATAGTTCCCCCTACACCATACTGATATATGTTGTATTTCAGGGGGAAAAAATTCACTTGAAGGAAAAACCTGATTTTGAATCCAGTTTCACCACTTCAATTCCTTTTTTTCTCCTATTTTCGCCCATTTTTTACAACAGAAAATCTAACCATTCCCTGTTCTCTCCCTGTAGTTGCGATGGAAGGCTCCAACTGTGAGGATGGGAAGCTGCTCGGTGGCGCCGTGGTCTACTCCCACCTGAACCGCGCCAACAAAGTCTACGGAGACAACATCGAGTGTCGCACAACGTTTAAAGCGGAACGTAACGACTGGAAGATCATGCTGCGGGTGGTGGACCTGGATGTACCGGATATCTCGTATAACCAGCTGTGTAACGACGCGCTCTACGTCTACGACGGGGACACGATACTTGGACGGGCTATGGTGAGTGGATTAATATCAATACTTTATATGTAGGGTGAGTATAGAGGGTGGGGTAGCAGGTAAGGTAGGGGAGAGGGTGGGCAGGGTGAGGTCAGTACCGGATATCTCGTATAACCAGCTCTGTAACGACGCACTCTACGTCTACGACGGGGACACGATACTCGGACGGGCTATGGTGAGTGGTGCTAATACAGTATATGTAGGGTGAGGGTAGAGGCTGGGCACCAGTTAGCAGGTACTGGACATCTACAACGATGCACTGTGCATCTTGATGATTTAGTTTTAAAACCAACACAGCCGAAGGCTGGTCAGCAGGTCCACAGGGCCCATACGGACAGGCGTGAGTCTTTGTTAACCTGGCATAAAGGTAGCCATGCAGTGTGCTGACTGAGCCACGCTCACATGTATTAATATAAACATTGAGTATAAACATGTAGGTCCTAAGTGGTCAGGCATTTTCCTGAAAATATAGATTTCAATCTCCCCCTTAAATAAACATGCCAAATAGAGATTTCTCGGAGTCGAGTACAGTAGGCCCTCGCTTCCTCGAATTTGGAAAATGCAAGGAAAAATATCCAAGGAATTAAGTCCAAATACAGTGGAACATATAAGGTAAGTTCCCAGACAACTGTCTGAGGAAGTGAGGGATCCGAGGATATAAATGTTTGAGGTAGTGAGGGTGGACTGTACCTGTCTCAGCCACTGCCTAACCCATCTCTAGTATAATCACATCCACATATTTTATGGAATATTATGAAAAAAGAAACCCAGCACTAAGTATGGTGTGAGAGTAATGTTGTGTGAGGGCTGAGGGTGTGGGTGGGGGCAGCATGTAGAGGGGGGATGGAGGTATCACATACGGGGCCCGGGGGCAGGATGTAAGGGGAAACACCCCCCGGGTGACCTACACTTAACCCTGACTGTAAAACTCCTCCTGTATTTACACCCCGGGGGGGGCACTCAAGTATGTTTTGGATAACCACTGCCGCACCTCTCCCAGGAGCGGTGGCGGTGGGTTTACAGGGGGGATGAAAAGAGGGGGGCGGTCAGCCCTTCTTAATGTTAAAAGGAGGGGTGGTGACCCCCCTCCCCTGCTTTCTGGGTAAAGGTTTCTTGTGTATATACAGCAATATTGGGGCACAAACATGCTTCTGATGTGCTAATTGGTAAGTTTGCCATTGTTATGTCTACCACCTGATGCTCAAATGGGATGAAAGCAGCAGGCTAAAGTTCAATTTGGCCTGTTTAGGGGGGGCGGTCACTACTACAATTTTCCTCAGTATGGAAAAGGAGGGGCGGTCAGTGACCCCCTCAGCTCCCCTCAGTAAGAGGATGTGGGGCGGTACCGCGGCAGTTGCCACTGACCCACATATAGTCAGTGCCCCCCCCGGGATTTACACACAGCCTCCTGGTCCTACTCCAGGCCTGCTGAGGCCACTTGTACTTCTCTGCCAGTGTCAAAAACTATACTGTAAACATACTTTATTTCGCGCATGTATATTTTCCCGAATTCACCATAAAGTACAAGTTCGGGCATATTTAAATTCGCGCGTTTTGTAATATGGTAGTTCTGTACTTACACTGGATAAATATTCGCTCTGTACTTATTTTCGCGAATTTTCATTTCCGCAAAAATATGTACAGCGCGAAATAAAGTATGTTTACAGTACCCATCAATTTTGGGCACCATATTTACAGAAATGCAATGGTCAACTTATTTTCCTAGAAAATTCTCTTCATCAATGTGTTTCCTCATTTGAATAATGTTTTGCCACATTTTCATTTGAAATAACACAATTTAAAAGTTGATGGAAATTGACAAGTAGGCCTAGAAAACAAATAAATCATCAGAGGGCAAGGATAGAAGGTGAGGTAGTCTTTAAATCAAATTTGATAAAGAAGGGAGAGCGAAGAAGGATTTTGGAAAGCCCGAAAGATAGTTATGTATATCCAAGATATCCAAGGAGCAATATTAATTTATCTTTTTAATGTTTCATGCTTCTCTCTGCTGTATCAAATTCTGTACCAGGAATCCTTACAGTCTTTAAGTAAGGTTTACAGCATGTTACATTAGCTTCATCCTGGGGTAACCGAGTCGGCCTTTCTTCCACCTTTTAGCGTCGCTGGGCTGTCGGTGCATTATCAATCTTGGTATTTTCCACCTTATTACCCCCAGCTTCACCCCTATGTCACTGTGTGTGTAGGGGCAGATAGGGGGCTGAAGGGGCTCTATACCCCTGTATGGACATGGTGGGTTCGTTAAAGGACAGCAGAGTGCTGTTATGCCATTTTGTCATCATGATGCATAAATGAAGCCCTGTCAAGTAACTCACCAGGGCTGCATCCATGCTTCATAACGACCCTATCGGGCTGATACACTCCCAAAATGCCAGCGCTGTAATTGCTGATGCTGCATTGTTGATGGCAAATGGACATAGGCTGGAGGCATGATGCTGTCCTTAAAGGGTTGAGAGGGGGGAGACATGGGGTGTCTATAGTTGCTGTATGCCCCTATATGGGACTAGCGTATTAGGCTATGGGGGCCGCCATCTTGGCTCAGAGTAATGCATTGTGGTTAGGCCCCCGACTCCAGAGCAGTGCATCATGGGAGAGTTTCTTATCAGCACCTTTGTTCTAGGTGTGAGGACAGGGGATTAGCCTGATAAGGAGATAGGGTTTAGACCCCTGACTTCCTGAGGTACCAGGATGTGCTAGTCCCGTATACACCTGGTAGGCTAGGTACCCAGTGAGGGGGAAGCACCCCTTAACATGAATGTAGCCTCATGGAGGAACTTCTTCTACATTGTGGGACTCTAGCATGAGGATTCAGCAGGGCCAGACTCTCAAGCAATTTAGGGTGAGTAGAGGCTCTAGATGAAGGTCCAGCATAGCCTGACCCTCACTAGAATGGCCCTTGACCCATCTATTATAGTTCAGCAGTATCTGGCCCTTGTATGAGAGTAGTATTGGCGACATTGGTTGACGCTGATATTTGCCTGGGTGGAGATGTACAATGAAATGCTCTGCCAACTGGGAATATTTATACTTATTATAGCCATTCTATATCAAATCTATACCATATCTATAGCCATTTTCAAATACCTCTAGGTCAAAAGGTATGTGGTCAGCTCTTTTGTTCTTTACATTTTATTATTTGTATCAAAACGTCCAAGTATTCTAATCCCCTGTGATTCTGAAGAGATTTGTGGGGGACCAAACTCACCTGAATCCTGACAAATGCCCATATAGCCAGGTTCAATGATGAGATGTGGGAGACAGACAGACAGACAGACAGCTACTTAACTGATGGCCACTTATAGACCTGGCTATTGAGTCTTGACCACATGATAGGTCACTCAGTACCCCCGGGCTGTAGACATTTACAGTGTATTTTCAATGGTTGGAATTATAGCGTACACTCCAAAAGTAAATTAGGCTAAATTAGAGACCGGTGTTTGATTGAATTCTAAGCTGAATTCTAGAGAATGGTTCAAGCAAAGTTGGTAACACATCATGGAGAGCCATAGACCATGTTCTGGCTCGTTTTTAACGAGATTGATTTTTGAGTCCTAATCATCGGACCATGTCACTTTATACTAACCAGGCTCGGACGGTGTCTCAGTGGCCTTGATACACACACACTCAGAAAAGTCAGCGTCGTTGTCACTGAAACCACCCTCATGTGAAAGCCAGACCCTGCCTGACTTTCACATGAGGGTGGTTTCAGTGACAATGACGCTGACTTTTCTGAGTGTCCACAGTGGGTGGAGGGGTGATGTACTACAGCTCTATATTGAAGCTGTAGGTGGGGGCTCATTGTGGTAGGGTTGGTAGGTGCATCAAGAGTGGACAATGGAGGGGAGGGCAGGACAAGATAGGGGCGGGTGTGTTGGTTAAGGGTAGAGCAGGGGGGCTAAAGGGACAAGAGGGAGGAACTAAAGGGACAAGGCGGGGGATTTAAGTAAACGATTTTATTATCATAAGTCTAGATTAGGTCTAAAGGGTGGCAGCTATGTGGCCAAGCTAAAAGGAAGGTGGACATCTAGATGTTAAATGGAAGAGGCCTCCTAACAGGGAGCTGTCAACTGACTTCTCAGAAAATAGGGGGCTGTAAACATGATTAAAATAGTCAAATGACAAAATATAGCAGAGCTGTAGTTTTGCAGTTGGTACCTACACTCAGAGAGCCTGTGAGCCCCCCCCCCCCCGAGTGAGGGGCAGGTGGTACTGTGTATGTGTGTGTGGGGGGGGGGGGGTGTAGACAGGGTCAAGTAGCAGACTCCATGTTAAATACACCTTACAGCTTAACTCTGCATGTATTAATAATCCTGTACCACCACTAGGGTGTGCACACAGCGCCCCCTATAGACTCCGGCCTCAAGTAGGGGGAACTTTTCATAGTTACTTTTTTAGATGAACGCTGTGTTTATGTTGGTTTTAGCAGAATCCTCATAACTATCTATGTTAACCAGGGGTTAACGTGAGTATATTGGGGTCAGTAACTAGAACACCTTGTAGTGGCCGCTGCCTCTACCAGGGTGCAGCTCTGTTCCACCTGGATTAGTGTGTATGTATACATGTAGGTGGTCTCTGTGTCGCCGCAAGTTGACGCGCGCCAACCGACACAGTTGGATTTTGAAACTCAGCCGACGAGGACGCTTCCCGTATAGGCTCTGCAGGTGCAGGCCTGGCTGACCAACTGTCATATTTTTCAAATTTCATTTTGAAATTTCATATTTTTTTTTTAGGTAATACTTACCTATTTGCTATCTACTTGAGACACCATGTCATCTGCCTGGTGTTACGGTTGCGGGGGTGATCACCCTATACCCCGTGGGAAAAACTGTGATAAGCCCCCGGAGGAAAATTGGAGGAGATTACCTTCCAGGAGGAAAAAGATAGTCCACGACCCTAAGGCTACTGAGGAAGAGAGAGCAGCGGCAGACCAGAAGGAGCTGGAAACTAGCATAGCAGAGATCCACCCTGAAGAAAAGTTCCCCAATGCGCAGGATTACGCCGACTACCTAGAGGAGTTAGACGCGGATCAGCAGCAACAGGAAAAAGCAGCCGCCCTGGAGAAGAAGATCCTTGGCCGTTTGAAGGGTCGGGGAGCCACACAAGGTAAAGGTGATGTCCCGGACAAGCACATCCCGGACAAGCACGTCCCGGACAAGCCTGTCAGATCGAGGGACAACTCACCAGACCGTCGCCCTAGATCAAGTACCAGGATATTTGATCCTAGGGAATTTGAAGGTATTGACTTTAATGCAGACCGTCTTACAAGTGCTAGGCGCAGGTTCGACCTGAAAAGGTTTACCAGAGGGAGAGAGCCAAAATCTTTGACTTACCCAGAACTCATGTATGTTTCTTTGCAATGGGCGGCCGTGGGCATAGATGATGGTACTTTTGCTAGTCTGGATGAGATGAAAAAGTATCTAAAACATTTGGGTTTCCTGTCCTTTAAGGCCTCAAGTGAATTGTATGATACTCATGTATTTGCAGAATATGATGCTGACCTACGCCAAGAATGTGTGTATGGCCAGGACCTAGACGAGTTTGGTTTTGGGAATGATCAGTTAAACACCCGTCATTTTGGCACTGAGGGGTTGAAAAAAGTCAGAGATGAAGCGAAAAATTCCAAAAAAGGGGGGGGGGGTAGGCCTAATACGAGCAGACCCCAAGGTAGTAATACCCGTTCAAACCAACAAGGTTTGAGGTTAGACGAATCAGGCCATGTAATGGCGTGTGACCGCTACAACCGCTTAGGCTGTGATTCCAAGTCTTGTGCTTTCTCTCATGTTTGCAACAAGTGCAATGACCCTACACACAAGGCTCAAGATTGTAAGAATGTCCGTATGTATCATAGTTAGTATATAGAATCACCTGTGCCTTTATTAACTAAGGTTAATGAAGGGGTCATACCTGTTTTAATTAAGTGTGATAATCCGGTAGCCGCTGCTATAAAGCCGGACATGGGTGAGTGCTATAGCACTAAGTGTATTGACCCACTGTTCGCGTACAAGGTGGACGTTGGTGTTAATAATCAGCTGCTTTCTGTTTATAGTAACATGGAGGTGAATGATATTGCGTGTATACATGCAGAGGGTTGGCCGCAGCCTGACCAATTTGTAAAATTATTGTGTACCCTGCATGAGTCCTTAGGACCACGAGAAGAGTCATTTGTTATATCTAGAGAGTGTTTTCTCGGGAGTTGTACATGTAAATATTCGCTAGATGGTATGCTAGTATCTATGAAACCATGTAGAGTATTTGTGGAATGTTTTATGTGGGGGGATATAGACTCCAATTGGCACTATATACTGGAAGGAGCAGTGTTTGGTTTCAGAGTGGTGAATCCGGGGTGCCCTTGTGAGTATGTAAATGATAACTATGCCTCTATTCTACAAGAGGGTAGGAAACAGACCATGCATGAAAAGTTGCGCAAGGAATTATCCGAGGGTAAAATTATGTTAGCCAATGCTAATAATGTACCCAAGTGTATACATGCGTTGGGAGCAGTTGTAAAAAAGTCAGAATTTATGGATGTGGGGGAAAAAATTCGCCCTATAACTGACTGTTCTAGATCAGGTAATAACGCACCCTCTGTTAACGAATTTACAGACGAGGTGTGTGACAAATTTGTTTACAATTCCTTAGATAATGTGTGTAACATGCTTACAGAAGAAGCATATATGTGTTGTACTGATATTTCAGATGCCTATAGAGGTCTCCATATATATTATGGTGATAGAGTGTATCAAGGCTTGAAATGGGACTTTGAAGACGGTGAAGGCGAAGTCACCATGTTGGATGGACGCTTGTGTTTTGGTCTAGCTAGCGGCCCATACATTTTTAATACAGTGTCTGACTTTATGGTTAGATGCGCTGCGCGTAGGGGGGTGAAAAACATTGTGAATTACTTAGATGATTTCTTCTTATGTTACCCTAGTTTTGAATTATGTAAAATGGCTCAACATGTATTATTCAGGGTTATTCGCCAGTTGGGATTTTTTATTTCATATAAAAAAATCTCCCCGGTGGCAAAAAGTGTTGTGTTCTTAGGCATTGAAGTTAATAGTGTACATATGACATTGACATTGCCTGAGGATAAGATGTGTAGCTTATTGCTTAAGCTGAGAAATGCTCAGGGTAAGCAAAAGATGACCAAAAAAGAGCTGCAATCGCTTGCAGGTAGTCTGGCACATGCAAGCAAGGTTATTAGGGGGGGTCGTTGTTTCTCACGTCGTATATATAATTTGTGTAATACCGTTCGTAAGCAGCATTATAAAGTCAGATTATCTGGGGAGGCTCGGGCAGACATTGACTGGTGGTTGAAATTTGCCAAGGATTTTAATGGTACTGCTAAGATACTTAGACCTTTTGGCACCCACCTGGCTGTATACAGTGATGCTTCATTTGGTGGTTTTGCAGCCTACCACCAAAGTGATTGGTTGATTGGTAATTGGGAGCCTGGGATTAGCTCACTCCCCCCGGCATGTGCTCATCATTGGGTGGAAGCCCCCTCTGAATATCAGAAAAATATTAACGAGCTTGAATTTTATCCTGTTTTATTAGCCGCTCAGAGATGGGGTGACTTATGGAAGGATAGTGAGATTACATTTGTAACTGATAATACCCAAGTCATGCATATGTTGAATACGGGCCGCAGCTCAAATGGGAAATGTATGTCTTGGATCAGAGAATTATTTTGGCTGGCAGTCCAGAATAATTTTTATTTTAACTCTGTTTATATAAGCACGAATAATAATATTATATGTGATTGTTTAAGTCGTTCATCTGAGAAGGGTGCTCTAGACAAACTGTTATATGTTACGTCAGACTTATCCTTATGCTGCCATTCTGTTCTTGGTTGCAGGTCCACGCGCCAAGCTAGCTAAAAGGCTACAATATTTGTTGGATAATGACATTTCAGACAATACTGACAAAACAAGAGCATCACAAAACAAGAAGTACTTGGAATTTTGTGCCTTATATGGAGTCAATCCTATCAATCCTGGTGTGGAAGGCATAGGTTTCTACATTGCGTATTTGTCAAATTCTCTAGTGTACTCGTCCATTACTGGATACTTATCAGGGGTTAATTACTATCTTAAATCCCACAGGGCGCCTTCTATTGACTACAGTGACCCGCTGGTAGCTAGAGCTATCAGAGGCGCCAAGAGGGTATTGGGCGACGCTCCCACTCAGGCCCTAGCTATTATGCCAGAGCATTTGATCCTTATGTTTGAACAGCTTCCGTTTTCCTTGGGACATGAGTGCTTCTGGGCCGCAGCCTTGTTTGCCTTTCGTACCCTACTAAGGAAGTGTCATTATACTTTATCTGATGATATGTTATGTAGGGAAGCTTTTCAATTTTTCCCTTGGGGTATGATGGTGACGGTGTCTAAGTCAAAAACCATTCAATTTAAAGAAAGGAAACTATTAATTCCTGTATGTAGAGTATCGAATATGTCTTTATGCGCGGTACATTGGGTTGAAAAACACTTTGAACATGTGAAGGGAAGGCCATCTCATCCTGCCTTTCTAGTTGCTATGGGAGATGATTGTGTACCACTGTCGTATAGCCTGTTCTCTGAGATGTTGGAATTGTTATGTTATAAAGCAGGCATTGTGGCTCCCAGGATCTCATCTCATGGGTTCAGGGCGGGGGGCTCGACTTATCTAGCCAGAGTTGGTGTAGATTTGGACGTGATAAAGGAGAGAGGTGATTGGAAATCAGACCAGGTCTTGAAGTATCTAAGAAGACCTGTGTCTGATAGGATTATGCTTGATGGTAAAATTGCTGCCATGTTGTCTCAAGTTATTTGTGATTAATTATTATGTGCTTTGCTTGGCTGGTACGTTGTATTTGGGCAGGTTAATCCAGCCATACGCGTAAGCCATTATCATATGTCATGTGTTGTTATCATTACATATTTATTATATCCCTCGTATACGTTATAAACAATATTATCTATGTTAACCAGGGGTTAACGTGAGTATATTGGGGTCAGTAACTAGAACACCTTGTAGTGGCCGCTGCCTCTACCAGGGTGCAGCTCTGTTCCACCTGGATTAGTGTGTATGTATACATGTAGGTGGTCTCTGTGTCGCCGCAAGTTGACGCGCGCCAACCGACACAGTTGGATTTTGAAATGGCAGAATCCTCATAACATTGTCTTAATGCCTATGTTAGCGAACATCTCACATCAGCAGATTTACAGGACAATCGTCTTTCAATAGTGTGAAATAGAATGCAGGATATTGAGGTTATATTTAAATGAATTGTCAGTCACACTTCAGAAATGTATTTAAAATGATCATCACAACTTGTTTTTCTGAAAGGTCACCCTTTCTTGCTGCATTGATCTCCACATATATGACAAAACCTCCATTTGGGGCACACCAAACTGTTCTCCATAAAGAGCTCAGAATTTCTGGAGAACCCAAAGATTGAGATTTATGTGGGTCAGTATCGAGATGCTTCGACACCACTGACAGTTAAAAAGATCTAGACATTGGTCCCAAGATTGGGACCTCTCGCCTCCCCTCCCAATTCCATCCTAGTTCTAAAAGTCCTTCACTGCAGCAGATGCTCCCTGCATATAGCACCACCCTGTTCCAGCCTCTAACAGGTCTATAAAGCAGCATGGCGGCAACATGTTGTTATAGATAAGGACATTGTCATGTTGTTGTACAGATAACAGCAGCCCCGGGGACGGCAGCACCCCCCCCCCCCCAGGGTGGGATAGGGTCCCCACTGCCTCTAACATGGCGTCCCTGTCAATACAGAATAGGCGGTGGCCATATGGCACACTCACACATGGGCGCTATACGGGACTAGCACATCCTGGTACCTCAGGAAGTCGGGGGCTAAACCCCCATTTCTTATCAGGCTAATCCCCTCTCCTCACACCTTGAACAAAGGGGCTGATAAGAAATTCTCCCATAATGCACTGCTCTGGAGTCGGGGGCCTAACCACAATGCATTGCTTTGAGCCAAGATGGCGGCCCCCATAGTCTAATGCGCTAGTCCCGTATACATCCTTTGTCGTCATAATGCATCCATGCAGTCCTGGTGAGTAAGTAGTATAGTATGTATCGGAACGGGACTATAGTTAAGTACTGTTTATTACTCAATCGACATGCAGCCAATCAGAGGCCTCCATTTGGTCACGTGACCGGAAGTGACCTACTTAGGGGATTAGTGGTGACGTCACGTGACCTAGTTAGCCAATCAGAGGCCTCCATTTGGTCACGTGACCGGAAGTGACCTACTTAGGGGATTAGCGGTGCATTCTGGGTAACCCTGCAGCCAATCAGAGGCCTCCATTGGGTGACCGGAAGTGACCTACTTAGGGGATGGTGCATTCTGGGTAACCTACTGACCTACTTAGGGGACCGGAAGTGACGTCATATGACCTAATTTAGGATCACGTGATCGGAAGTGACCTGATGAGTCACGTGACCGGAAGTGACGTCACACGACTTAATGGCCAACCGGAAGCGACCTGATTGATCACGTGACCGGAAGAAGAAGAAGTTTTTTTGTTTGTTTAGGATCCCGTGACTGGAAGCGACGTCGTCACATGAGTGACGCTTTAAGAGACTGCGCGACTTACTAGTAAAAGAAGCCGTATGATAATAAAAACACAACAATATTTTCTTTTAATTTTTTTTAATTTTTTTTTTTTCAATCTTGATAAACACTCTATTTTTGAAAAGATGCACACGCTTATTTTTTTTTATTTTTTTTTTTCATATCTCTAAAGGACTCGTTGTCACACCGTCAGAATGCACGCGACGCTTATAATACAAGTAGCGCACGCCGTCTTTCTCTATGGTGTAGGTGACCATTTTGTTTCGCACCACTTTGAAATTTCTATTTACAGCAATGAGAGTTTTTCGTTGGCGAAGAACATCCAAGAAGGCGTCTGGTTCCTGGGGGTTTTGTTTCTTCTGTACGCCTTTTGCACTCCATTTTTTGGATTTTCTTTCACCAGTGTCGCTGACTCGATCGTAGCAAATGTAAGTCTTAGGGTTGAGACTTAGGATCCCGTCACCTTCCCACTCCGCTTTCATGAGCCCCGAAGTTCTCAGATCGTGAAGGTACCGTCTCTCACAACATCCGCCGGGCGGCGCACACCATTCTCGCACTCTTTCCGTTTTTGTCTTCACGAAAAGCTCTAAGTGCTCGTCGCACACCGCTGTCGGAAGCCACTTTCGTTTCTCTCTGAAGTACGTCTCTCTCAGGCGAGGTTTCACTAGGTCATCCAACGTGGCACCGCTGAGAGCCATGTAAAGACTGTCGGTGTCCATTTGACAAAGGGCATAATCGCGCCGATCGACGAATCTATCCAAGAAGTCGTATGTGAACTCTAACATTTTCAACTTCGCGTACTGGTATACCATGAACCCTATCTGAATAGGGAGGTTGTTCTTGACCGTTTTCGGTTGTAGTTCGACTTCAAACAGATCGGAAGTCAACTCGGACGCCTTTTTGAAGCGCCACGAATTGGCCAATAGTTCGAACTTCCGACTGTCAGTGTATCTCACCGCCGTGTGTTTTTCTTTGTTGCAGATTGTTTTACCGTACGTAGCGTTTCCCATTAACTTGTAACAGTCTGACAGAATTTTCTCGTTCTCGTTCACGTCGCCACGTCTTCGCGCCGCCGTCACTTCGTCCGCGAAACCGGCAAAGGAGCGTTTAGGTAGGTATTCTACCACCAGCTGCACTTTGGTGACTATCAAACCGTGCTCTAAATACCACTTGAGAAGCGGCGTTCCCAAGAGAATATTTTTTCCGTGGTAACTCCCTATCAGACATCTCTGAGGCGTGCTCAACAGCTTTTCTTCCTGCGCAAAGTCTGACATGTGAGGGCCTATGTCCGATTTTGAAACGGTCGCGTTCTTGAAAACGGGGGTCATTTCTTCGAAGTACTCTCGTAGGTGAGGCGGCGTAGTGATGTCCACTTGAACTAAACCGAACATTTTCTCCTCTTTCACAGCGGAAAGGATGTCGCTCTCGCTCATCGCGTTTCGAGACACTTTCAAAGCGTCAACCTTCCAGCGTTGTTGGGAGGCCTTGACCCGCTCATCTCGACGCTTCATCTCTCGCCATTCGCACTCCCACACGACGACCAGCTTGTAACCTAACGCTTTCAAGTAAGCGCTTACTCTGGTCGTTCTGTCGCGTCTCTCCTCTCTCAGTGAAGCGCACTGATATCGGTGCGACGGTATGCACTCGTGAGCGTGGAACCAACACCCGTGAAACTGGAAAACCGTATTAGAGGCCGCGTGAAATCCGTCCACGCGAATTCTCCGACAGCCTACCGCCATCTCGCCGCCGTTCAGAGCGTGGCGCAGTTTCACGTCGCGGTCGTGCTCTACGAAGCGTAACCACTCCAAAGCGCTGTGAGAGTTTCTTTGCCTGATTTCGGGCTTGAACTCGGTCTCGGGCCGTCTCACCGCGTAATAGCCCGTGCAGTGCGCTTCGCTCATGCAGCGCAAGTACAGTGAGTTAGCGTCTAGTCCTAGGATGTGTTGGCACGGTCTCGCTTCTTCGCCGTACTTGTGCTCCCTTATCCGCGTGGTGCCCTTCTCGTGAAATCTATGGAAGATGATGGAAGGACCGCCGACTAGATTCTCTTTGATCAGAGCGTGGAGGACGGCGTCGAACTGGGGAAACGTTGTGAACGCGTCTTCTAGGTTTTGGAAGAGGAAGCGTAAAGTCAAACCGGCGAGAGAAACTCCGTCTTTCAACATGTCGATGCCGCGATCTTGGAAAAATTTAGCGTGATTTTTCAGAGCTTCTATGAAAGGTTTCACGTCTTTGTTGTTGTAGTGGATCAAGTAGTCTTCCATAGTTTGCATCTTCTCGTCGGACCAAACTTTCTGACATGCGGCGTAGTCGGATTCGGACATTTTGACGCCCGTCAGCTCGCTGTCGAAAGCCGATCTCGGCGGCAGCGTTCTGTTTGCCAGTTTCCTGGTAGACGTCATCCATTCGTAAGGAAAGTGACCTTTCTCTTCGTTCCTGGTGAAAGCTCGCAAATAGGTCGCGTAGTTGTAACCGGGTGCCAAATAGTTGACTACGTCCAAGAAAACCGTGTGCTGTGTGTAAACCGCCAAGTATTGATTGCTTCTCTTTATGACGCTGAATTCTTGGTTTCTTCGGTCTCCGGAGGCGAAGAACGAGTGAAGGCGTATTTTGATCAGGTTCAAGTCGTAACGCCCCGAGTTGAAGCCCACCACTGGAGCTTGACGGATGTATCTCAGAAGACGCTTCTTCAGTTGAACTAACGGGTGTCTGGTCTGAGCCGCAGCGAAGCCGCCTGGAGAAGGGGTGGTGAACGTCGCCTCCTCCAGCAGGAGAGCTTCACCTATCGCCGCATCTAACTTCGCTAACGTCGGTCGGTAAAGTTCTAGCACAGCTTCCCCGATCGCTTTGGCGTTCTCGTTTATGTGATTTAAAACTCGGTCCAACAAGGGGTCGGAATCTGCGTCGGACGCTCTGACGAAGCAGACGGGCCCCTCCCACCCCGGAAAGTCGGATGCGACGCTAGCCGACAAAGGGACGTGATCCCACAGCAGGGACACGTGCTCCGTCGACGGTTCTTTGCACGGTCTGAAGAAAGCCTCGAAATCGAAGGCGATCTTGTAAGGGTAGATTCCGGAATGTCCGTCGGGGGGAAAAATGGAGAAGTCTGCTAGCGCTTCGAAAATCGTTCTCGAATTTTGGTAGATGCCACCTACGTAGCGCAACTTGACTTGTCGGCAAGAGGAAAGCTGGTTCCTGTGTCTCTTCAGCAAGAACTCGGTGGTGAACGCCGCCTTACACTTGCAACATTCGTATATGCCCGCGTACGCGTTGAAGTCCGTGACGAGAGAGACGTGCAAACCGCCTTTCGCCGTCAGGTGTAGGTTGACTTTACCTCGGGCGGCCACAGTTCTGGAAGGCGGTCTGATCAGAGTAACGCGTCTTCTCAACTTCCGCCCCGGCACTTGACGCGACGCGGTGTAAACCGCTATTTGTACGTCAAACAAGTTCTCTAACGCGGGTAAGTCGCGGATGTTCAGACCCGGAAAGGATTCAGGTGTGGCAGCGGGACAGAACTGACGTAACAAATCTGAAGCGCGCTTGCTGGTGTTGTATAAGTGAAAGGAAATGCAGCGGAAGATGCAGAGGTTGTCCTTGTTGGGAAAATCTAACACGCCGCTTCTCTTTCCAACTCGACCGGCCTGCGTGATCCTACCGCCTATGGGGAATTCCCCCGGTCCCATGTAAACGCAGATGTTCAAATTGGTAGGAAAAAGAACGTGCCACTTGGTGTCAGCGTCGCAAAGTTTCCGTACCTCCTCGCAAGCGACGGTGTTTTGCATCTTTGAGAGGAGCTCTTCCAAAGTTTCTGAATTAGTTACAGTAGGGAGCGGTTGTATGAGAGTTGCGTTGTTCTGGGAGGCGTGGAAGTAGCGCAGTTTGCTCTTGTCTTCTCTGTGTTGTAACAGTAAGCCTACCGAGAAACCCACTTTGTATCTGAATCTTTGTGTCAAGTGAATGCGACGCATAGTATCTACAGCGTCACTCAACTCGCCGGTTGGTAGCCTGAAGTTTGTTACACTCACGCGAGTCCCGTGCATCCTGACGCCCGTTTGTATCGCAGGCCAATTCGCCGTGAACGTTTCCTCCCCGTTCGGTACAGCACATATGCGCGGAGGGACGGTCACCCCGTCCAGAGATTCGCGTCGACAAGCGCTCTTTCGGCAATCCCCTTCGCCGCATAGAGGGCAAAACTTAGCTACTACTCTACAATTTTCTACGTGTCTCTCGTGGTTGTACGCTCTTTTAAACATTTTGAAACACTTTTCGCATACGTACTGTGTCATGTTTTTTTTCACTCGGTTACCAACTACTTAGCCGTCTAACTATCTATCTATCTATCTAGCCATCTATCAATCTGTCGTCTATGTAACTATCTTTCTGTCTGCTGTCTGTGTATCCGTCTGTCTGTCTGTCTGTCTGTCTCATACAGCGTACGTCAAACGCTGTGTGTGTGTGTGTGCGCGCGTGAGCGTTGAGCGTCTCTCATTCCGAATCTATGCCGAGATATTTCAGAATGATCTCTGTTTTGTCATCCAACTCTTTGAGCGCTCTGGCGGACAGCGTCACCCCCTGCTGTGTGGGTTTTTTGTCAGGACCTTCGTACTTGCGCACGTGGACGAGGTTCTTACCGCTGTAGTAGCTCACAGCTGCGTACACTTCGCCCGCCTCATCCAGCACTGCGAACCAGGGGGTGTGATTAGGTTTTCCTTGCGCGGCCGCTGTGTCGCGTATGCGCACCACTGCGCGGATATCGGCGATGCGTGCTATGAGCTCGCGCAGCGCGTCGGCCGTGAAGTGCACTTGCTTGCTTCTGGTCAGAGACGCCTCTTTCACCTGGCCGTCTTTTGTGTAGCGCGGCCTCCTAGACAGTCTAGCCACGTCCTCCCAGATCTCCAGCGTCAAAGCTCCGTCTAAGCAGAACTCTAACCCGAGTGTTTTCTCTGCTTCTTCTCGTCCATCTCCTTCTTTTTCTTGTATTTTTCTCTTCTTAGTGGGCCTTGTTGTTCTGGAACTCACCTTAGAACGTTTCACACCCGCAGGATGAGTAACACCATCAGCGTGAGCTGAATCAGCAGCAGAACCGATAGCAGGAGCAGCGTCAGCGCTGGTGGTATCGGAGGTCTCGTTGTTGGAACAGCGCAGCCACACGCCGTCCGTGCTGTGTGTAGCGGTAGAAGATGAAGCGCCGCCGCCGCCCTCGTAAGGTGGCGGTGAGGGCAGTCGCCACGGACCGGACGGGGGGGCGCTAGCAGTGGAGGAAGTGAGGTCGAAAGGTCGAAGAGGGAAGCCGAAAAACGTACCGCTCACCCCTTGCCCTTCGGGTTCTTCGTACGCCTCGTCGTCAGCGTCGTTCTCTGTCTCACCCTGTTGCTGCTCCTCCTCCTCCTCTTCTTCTCGGTTCAGGGGCTGAGTGTCCGAATAGCTGTAACTCTCAGCGCGAGCGGCGTCGAGGGCGTCCGTCGATGTAGTGGTGGAGGAGAGGGGCTGTGCAACGTGCGGCAGGTCATCAAAGTCATCAACAGTAGTGGGGAGGTAAAAACCCGGTTGCCAGTACTGCGCTGTGCCAGGAGCGTTGTCGTCAGTAGAAGTAGCAGTAGCAGCAGGTGCAGCAGAAGCAGCCGCAGCAGGCGCAGCCGCAGCAGACGCAACAGTAGCAGGCGCAGCAGCAGCCTCAGCAGGCGCAGCCGTAGCAAGCGCAGCAGTAGCAGGCGCAGCAGCAGCAGCAGCAGCAGCAGCAGTGGCAGGCGGGACGGCGGTAGCAGCGGCAGCGCGCTTAGCAGCAACGTGTACCGTCGCGAGTGTAACAACGTCGCTAGCACGACGACTGCTACCAGTAGTACTACTAGTACTACTACCACTACTACTACTACTGCTACTACTAGTGCTACTGCTACTACTACTACTACTACTACTGCCGCGAGCGCTCGCTACAGCAGGAGGGTGATAAGACCAACCGGCTGCGGCGGTAGTCTCATGTTCAGTAGCAAGAGCAGGCACTGACGCTAAACGAACGCTGTTCCGCGTAGTCTTCTTGTTCTTGAACGCCGCTAGCTGTTGTCTTTTGCTCATGGTGGTGACTGTAGAGAGCAGCAAAAAAGAATGAGTGAGTGAATGGAGGTTTCCAAGCCCCTTATATACGCCTTCTCGCTTCTAGAGCTAAGCTACTTACCGACCCTGTTCAGCTGCCGCCGGCTGGCCGGCGGCCATTCACAAAGAGAAACAAAAAGACATAAGGCATGACGTTTTCAGCTGGATCCCTTTCCCCCCCCCTCTTTTGAGAGATCGACTGTGATGATGAGCTAAGCCGCTTACCACCCTGTTCAGCAATTCAACGCGCATTAGCTGTATAAAGGGTTAAGCGGTTGCTGCCTGCCGTCGACTGACCGGCGGCGGCCATTCACAAAGACATAAGGTATGACGTTTTCAGCTGGATCCCTTTTTGAGGGATCCACTGTGGTGAGCTAAGCCGCTTACCACCCTGTTCAGCCATTCAGCGCGCGTTAGCTGTATAAAGGATTAACGGTAACGGTGATGAGCTTACAGTGTGTATACAAAAAAAAACTACAGGAGGCGTGTGGCGTGAAGCAGGACCCCCCTAAGACGAACGTGTCTGTCTGTGAGTAGAGGCGTGTGCATGTGGTGAGCGACTTAAGTGTAAGACAAAAATCGCCACCTCCTGCCGTGGTGAGTAGACCGGGCCGGCCAGGCGGGCGGGCGGCCGGCTAGTTCAATAGGGAGGGGTGACAGCTGCCTAAGGCTGTGCATGAAAAAAAAATCCGATTTTCACCTGACCTCTGACGTTTGTTACAATTAAGGAGCGGAGCGGAGCGGCTGAAAAAGCGTCATGCGGACAGGGCGCTAGACAGCTGGAGCGCTGTTGGAAATGGGATTAAACTCCCTCTGTATAAAAAGCTCTCATTTCTGTTGGAAAAAAAACATATCGCCTCTGACCCCAGTAACGGCTACTACCACCACCACCGCCACCACCACCACCGCCGCCACCGCCGCCGCCGCCGCCGCCGCCGCCGCCGCTGCCGCCGCCGCCAAGACGAGACGAGATGGCTCAAGCTATTCCACTTTCAAGCTCGCCTTCACCGCCCGGTGCGCCTGAAAAAAAGTTAATGCGGCTTGACGACGTGAGACGCGGCGCGAGGCAGCAGACCGATGATGGGGAGACCCGACAGGTAGGACAGCGGCGGTTAGCCTATAGCGACGCCTTGCTTCGTCAACTAGGTAAAGAGTTGAGCGGCTGTTGGAGAGAGTTGGGCAGTAGCTTAAAAGTCAGCGCCGCCCGTATGGATGCTCTAGTAGAGCGCAGTGTCAAGACACCGGAGGAGCTGTGTACGGCGATGTTCCGAGTGTGGTGGGGTGAAACCCCGCATCGTCATAGATGGGGCGAGCTCGGTCGCGTCTTCACCCGCATTAGACGCATGGAACTGTTGGCTCAGTGGATGGCCCTTCTCCACAGACAGGGGTTGGATTTCGAAAACCCCGACTCGCGCGCGATGCATAAGCACTTGGGCACCCTCGGCAGACGTCTGGGTAGCAGGTGGAAAGAGGTGGGGGACCATTTAAAATTGTCGCCTGAGAGGTTAGATAAGATCGCTGAAGAATGCGAATACGGAGGAAGTCCCGCTGAGTGGGCCTTCCGAGTGTTGAAAATGTGGCAAGATGAAGCTGACGGCGCCGGCGGTACGCCTTTTGAACTCCTTCGAGTGTTGACTGAGGACATGGGAAAGTTTGGCCTCGGCATCGCAATATTACTTGACTTTATCAAGCAAGAAACAACGAGAACGACGGACATGTGAATTGTTGTGTTTTATTTTCATACGTCTTCTTTATTAGTAAGTAAAAAAAAAAAATATATCATAACAATTAAGACGCGCGATCTCTTAAAGTGTCACTTCCTCCAGTCGCAGCTGATCGCCTCATCGCAGCACGTGATAAACAAAAAAAAAACACGAAGAGACACGCTTCTTCCTCTCGAGAGGAAGAAGCGTGTCTCTCGATTGAAAATCTTTTTCTTTCTTAAAAGAGACAAACGCACCCCTTAGAGTGCCCCCCCCCTAGAGTGCCCCCCTCCCCCCCCTCCCCCCCACCACTCGCCCCATGCATCCTAAAAGCGCCCCCCTCCCCATGCATGTTAAAAGGGCCCCCCTCCCCCCCTCCCCTCCCCTCCTTCCCCTCCTTCCCCCTTATACACTCTAAAGAACGCTTCTAACTAGTTCAATAAGTCACTTCCAGTCGCTCGTAAAACAATAAAAAATGAAAAAAAACTTATATCGTGGTGTTTTTTATTAGTTTACCGAAAAAAAATAAGAGACTCGCCTCCTCCTCCAAAAAAAAAGATATCACATTTTAAAGCCCGTGACCCCTTAAAGACGCTCATCTCTTCATTAAGTCGCGTGACGTCACTTCTTCTTCTTCTTCCGGTCACGTGATCAATCAGGTCACTTCCGGTCACGTGATCCTCAATGAGGTCACTTCCGGTTGGCCATTAGGTCATGTGACGTCACTTCCGGTCCCCTAAGTAGGTCAGTAGGTTACCCAGAATGCACCATCTTCTAAGTAGGTCACTTCCGGTCACCCAATGGAGGCCTCTGATTGGCTGCAGGGTTACCCAGAATGCACCGCTAATCCCCTAAGTAGGTCACTTCCGGTCACGTGACCCAATGGCGGCCTCTGATTGGCTAACTAGGTCACGTGACGTCACCACTAATCCCCTAAGTAGGTCACTTCCGGTCACGTGACCAAATGGAGGCCTCTGATTGGCTGCATGTCGATTGAGTAATAAACAGTACTTAACTATAGTCCCGTTCCGATACATACTATACTACTTGAGTAACTCGTCAGTGCTGCATTCATGCATCATATGGACCCTACGAGGTTGATACATGCCTGAAGAGTCAGCATGATCCGTACATGTAGTCCTGGCCGGTAACGCCTGGCTGCATGCATACTCCCCGGGGCATACTCCCATCCCCCTCATGTATACAGGGCATATTGAGGCGTGCTGCCCTTAAAGGGTTAACCCCCCCCCCCCCTACATGTTGTATGTCTATTAAAGTAGGTCACCCAGACGCAGCCTCCCCCCCTACACATTATTAACGTGCGCCCCCTGGGTATGCATTCCGTAACTACTCTACCCATCACGCCCCTCCCCCCCACACACACACATCTCTCATCAACCCCTACATTACAACTAACAATAGCCCCACCCTGTCTAGCTCTGTCTGTTAACATGTGGAGTAACGTACTAAGTGAGTTTGGCTCTTACAATTTGAACAATGTACAAAAAAACTCAAACTTGGAAAGAAAAAATACTTTGTGCCCAAACCATGTCAAAATGTAACTACATGTTCATAATGTACCTACAAGTTTGTGGGT
>OX381712.1:79519264-79620922 GCA_947462335.1 Harmothoe impar
GGCACATGCCAAGTGGGTCTTCTATCTCCAGCTAAAACACCCACTTCCATGTCACTTAGACAAGTTTTTGACTCGTTTATTTTATGACCGTCACTTTGAAGAGTCTGGAGACAAATTTACTTTTTGAGTGTAGGACGGGTTTCTAATACCCACAATATCTCTACATCTCCCAGCGTTATGGTTCTGACTGAAATTAGGCCCATTTTAAAATAATGTAGCTCACCAGTGTCTCTAGACCACAGGTTTGTACTAGATAAATAAGGCCAAAAGGGAAAAAAAAGGCTGGGTTGGGGTAACATGGTCGGTCAAGCTAGGCTGGGCCGGCCAGTTTTGGAGTTTTCGCTCTACAATCCTTAAAAATTGTCCGACTTGCGAGCCGTAAAAACTGATATGTAGCAAAAATTTCAGAAAATAAAATGAATTTGGGGGACCGCGGCACTGTTTTGCTAGACCCAGTTGGGTTACCGGAAACCAACCTTTTTAAAAACATTTTTATTGGCCTCATAGAGGGTCTATCTGTATGTGGGGGTCAGTGAGTAGGGAGTAAGTTGTATTGAGGGTGGTGGTGAGTGGATATGACAGGGGCTTGACGTCCGTCTGACGTTTGTCTGACATGGTCAAGTGGAGGATTAACCCATCACTACACCCACTACCCCCAACACCAACCCCCCCCAACACCCTCCAGCCTAACCCAGTACCACCCCATCTAGGTGTGTGACATCCACATGTGAGGACCGTGCTGCTGCAGGGCTGTAAGGTCTAGCCTGCCCAGCAGCCATCTTAGAGGACATTACCCACTGTCGCCAGAAGTCGCTCTGGTCCCACCCTGCTCCTGCAGCCTGCTGGTCCCCTGCTGGTACCCTGCAGGCTGCAGCACACACTGACCGGTACCAGCAGTCTGTGGTGACATTTCCATAGTTATTGCAGCTCATAGATGTGATCACCATGACCGCCCTATGCGTCTGATCAGGCCTCAATCCATCAATTTACCAGGACCCTCACCTCGTTGTGGGCGGTGTGTGTAGACCCTCCCCAACCCCCAGTACTACCAGACTGGTACCCGGCCGGTACCCATCCTCCACACCCCACACACAACCCGACACGCCGCTACCAGCTCAGGCATCACGTGACCCCGCTTTGATCGGCCACACGCCGACAGGTGGCGCCCCGACCCCGGGGCCGGCCCACTTCCGGTACACAGAGGTCATGGAGGGTACTACATGTGTCATATAGGGCACTAGTGTATTCAGTACGGTAGGCAGCCATCTTGTCCCCCTCATGGAGGGTACTACATGTGTCATATAGGGTACTGGTGTATTCAGTACTGTAGACAGCCATCTTGTCCCCTCAGACTGAGGATTACTACACGTGTCATATAGGGTACTGGTGTGTTGGGTACAGTAGGCCGCCATCTTGTCCCCTCAGACTGAGGGTTACTACACGTGTCATATAGGGTACTGGTGTGTTGGGTGCAGTAGGCAGCCATCTTGTCCCCCCATGGAAGGTGTACTATACGTGTCATATAGGGCACTGGTGTGTTAGGTACAGTAGGCCGCCATTTTGTCCCCCAGACAGATCATATAGAGTATTGGTGTGTTATTTACAGTAGGCAGCCATCTTGTCCCTTGAGACTGTCAACTCTTGTCCCCTGGTATGTCGTCTCTTGATATGGGGTCTTACTTACGGTTATCTTGGCCCCCAGGAACTTCACTGGTTCCTATAGGAAAATCACGCTCAGCAGGAACCAGCTAATTCTGCCTTAGGGAGTGGTCATTTTTTAACAACAGGGGGGGGATTTTCGCGCGAGCGGGTCGAAATTTTTTTGGTCCCCCCCATGGGAGGGGTCGACATTTTTTTGGTCCCCCCCTAAGGCGACTTGAAATTGGGCGCGGCCGACCCCTTTGAGCTATAGTAATACGCAGGCTTTTTCAGTAAAAAGGGGTGCAATTTTTTTGGTTCCCCCCCTCAAGAGGGGTCCAAAATTATTTTGGTCCCCCCCCTTCAAGGGGTCCAAATTTTTTTGGTCCCCCCCCAAATCCACCAACCCCCCTGTTGTTAAAAAATTACCACTCCCTTAGTTCCCTTCTCGGCCACTGACAGCAGCATGGCGCTGCCACCACCCCGTACACCCCTATATGATACTGGCAGGGCAGGTTGGCGACATGCATGGCGCCTTTTTTGTTTGATGCATATTTGATAGATTGATTTGCTGGTTCGGTTAGGCTAAGCATTTAAGGGCTGCATAGTGCTTTAATCTACTATGTCGTGATATATGCATACAGCACTGGAGAGTCGACTTGCCAGTGCTGCATCCATGCATCAAGTCAACCCTTTTGGAGTGTATCAACCCAGAAAGGGCTTGTCATGATGTATGAATGCAGCCATGGCGAGTTACTCCTAAGGGCTGCATGCATGCCTCATGTCGACAACGGGACTACTACATTACAGTACTGAGCGTCCCTTAACGGTGTAGAGACCATGGTCCCTGTGTGACTCACGGCTATAACCGGGGTTGTCGATATATCGGCATTTAGGGGTGTTTAATGGTGTCGTATTTACATAGATGAGTGCTGCTCCTCCCCCGGCCTCACACACAGTTAGCTGTACATAGTGACAAGGTTACAAGGCATTGAACCTGGCACGATGATGACCAATATGATGCAGAATGCTGAACTGGGTGCAGCAGTGTAGCACCAGTGAGTTAGCTCACTCAAAAAAAAGCAGCGACTGGTTTCTCATCACCGCCCGCATCACAGAAATCAGGGTTTGGGAAAGACTTCTTTTCTCAACATGTTTAATGAAAAAGTTGACAAATTTTATATGGGAGAATATAACCATATTTGGTATCAAATTAAAGCTTACACTGTTGGCAATCCCTTAGGAGCTGTTGCTCAAGGCTGACAAAGATATCAGAACTGTTGCTACGATCATCAATTATTTCAATAGTCTTAAACTACTAAAACGTAAAAAAAAAACCACCAAAAATAAACAACACCCTCGTCACATTTTTAGCCCGTAATTTACATGCACTAACATGCATCATGACAACAAATGCATGGACACATACTATGACATGTGCGAGTAGGGCTATACAGTTGTTAGTTTTCTGAATTACATTTTATCATTCATCAAGATTATTCCAACTGACTCGGGTCTTTCCGGCATGTTTCCGATGACTCCCGATCTAGTAGAGCGTTCCTCATCCGTCTATCACTCCGCCATCTTGTTTTTCCTCTCAGTCAATCTCCTGACGACTTTTTGCCTGCGTCCGCGTCATTTGGCGCCAATTTCTGTGGGCACGGACGCCAAACGACGCGCGTGATTCCTACAATTGGTAATAGGGCGGATTCAGCGCCAGTGGTGCCCTCTAGTGGGTGGCGGCGGTTTCACGCATGGCTGGCGTCTTTCAGGGTGTTCAGTGACTTGTAGGGGGTGGGGAGGTTGGAAGAGGTGGGGTGGGGGAGTGGGGGGGGGGGGTGCGGAAGAATAACTCGCTATCCTCTACCATTGGGAGGAGTCATGAAGAATTACGTCCCTCTCTCCCACCACTGGGGGATTCAGGAATTGACATAACACCCCCCCCCCCCTCAAAAAAGAGGAAATGAATAAAGAATGTGTAAAGCGGGGAGGCATGGATGGACTAAATAGTATACTAGACATAAGAAAGCAGCCTTTAGCCCTTCAATGACAGCATGGTTAATCTGCAGGCACTATGGTTGCAAGCTAGCACCATTGGACTGCATTGGTGCATCATGCTGACTCTTTGGGAGTGTATCAACCCTGTAGGGTTAGCATGAGGTATGAATGCAGCACCGAACAGTTACGTATACTTGCCGAGGCTGCGTTAGAGTGTAGTTGGTTTCTGGGACACTGGGGGATGCTCAAGCATGATGGTTTCTTACAAAGCATCCCCTGGAGATACAGGAGAGTCCTTGTCTGTGGCTGAAGCATAAGGTATCCCCAAAAATCTTGAAGAGTAAGATATTGTACTAATATGGTGCACCCATACATTATGCTGACAAAAAGGCCTGGTGCTTTTAAGCACTACCATATAACCTCGTGTATAACCTCGCGTATTATTACCTAGACTTTTGGAAAATCTTATGGTCCGATATTATAAGCCGGACCCGCGATCTGACTCGTGCACTAGCTGCGGCTTCTAGGCAAGTGTTTCCGGTATGCGGCCCTTACAGAGAGTTAAAGATGATAGCCAGCAACAAGATGACTGCGTGTAACCATATAGTACGGACAGAAGCCAGACCCCAACACCACCCCCCCCCCCTACTGCAGCCTCTTTCTGGCAGCACCAAGATTACCAACCTCTCAATTGGGGGCCAAGGTCACGGGGGGCCGGGGTCAAGGTCGGGGTCAGGGGTTAAAGAGACGCGCTGTGTCATTTTTGACGCGTTCCCAGATGAAGGGACGCAGCGTTATTTGGCACTGCGCCACTCCGGTAACGAGAACGGACATCAAAGCGGCGCAGGGGGACGGGCCTACGTCTCATGGGGGGGGGGGGGTGTATGGGGGGGGGGGGGGGTATCTCCAAAGGGACTGAGTCTATTTACCTAGATAGCCCGATCTGTGATTGCCTGCCTGCTGATTAGTGTGTCTCTGTGGGGTGTGAGTGTGTGTGTCTGTGTGGAGGGGGGGGGGGGGGTCCCTCATATGTATGCATGCACTAAAGGCCTATTACTACAACTAGTTGCCGCATATCACTGTGATATAATTATGTTCTCATATTGATATAAAGGAATGCAATATATATATCAGAAGAAAGTAAGCCACTGTCGTCACTCAGTGTGAGTAGGATGTGGAAATAGTACATTGGATCTGGGTTTCCCTATACTACTTACACTTGCTGGTAGTTACTGACCGACATAAGATGGATATACCAACCATGGTCCAACAAGCGAAATTATTTCTTCTTTATGAAAAAAAAGAAGACTTTTGTATGAATGTCTTATTCTGACCAACACACAGACTGCATGGTCCGCACGCAATACAGTTTTTACCCGACGTGTTATGCATTAAACATGTAATACATGTTGTAAAGACAACTGTCAATTATTATACTAAAATTTAAATGTTCATAATGTGTTTTCCATAAGATTACATCTGATGATAAGGATATGATATAATATATAATGGCTATTATACAGACCATGTAACTAATGTTGTTCTTGTTGTGCTTTGTTGCAGGTGAGTGGCGTTTGTCATCTATCAAGGAGACAGTAAGTCAGAATTAGCCACAGGAAGAAAACTTTCATTCCAGATTAAAAATCTAAGGCACCTCACATGATCCATGATTTCAATGTAAAGGATTTGCAGACTACAGTGCCGCCCACGAACGATGCGAATTTCTGTCACTTTGCTTTCCAGTTTTAGTTTCAGTCAGTTTTTCCTCCTGCCACCTTGCTGGAATCTGAAATCTACAACATTGCCCATGATGTACCCAGTAAGGGTTGTGATATCAATGTAGTAAACCTGATACATATAGAGTAGTCTGGGGCCATATACTGAGTCTACTTGAGAGTAGTCTGGGGCCATATACTGAGTCTACTTGAGACTTACAGAGTAGTCTGGGGCCATATACTGAGTCTACTTGAGAGTAGTCTGGGGCCATATACCGAGTCTACTTGAGACTTACAGAGTAGTCTGGGGCCATATACTCAGTCTACTTGAGAGTAGTCTGGGGCCATATACCGAGTCTACTTGAGACTTACAGAGTAGTCTGGGGCTATATACTGAGTCTACTTGAGACATACAGAGTAGTCTGGGACCATATACCGAGTCTACTTGAGAGTAGTCTGGGGCCATATACCGAGTCTACTTGAGAGTAGTCTGGGGCCATATACTGAGTCTACTTGAGAGTAGTCTGGGGCTATATACTGAGTCTACTTGAGACTTACAGAGTAGTCTGGGGCCATATACTCAGTCTACTTGCGAGTAGTCTGGGGCCACATACCGAGTCTACTTGAGACTTAAAGAGTAGTCTGGGGCCATATACCGTGTCTACTTGAGACTTACAGAGTAGTCTGGGGCCATATACCGAGTCTACTTGAGACTTACAGAGTAGTCTGGGACTATATACCGAGTCTACTTGAGAGTAGTCTGGGGCCATATACTGTGTCTACTTGAGACTTACAGAGTAGTCTGGGGCCATATACCGTGTCTACTTGAGACTTACAGAGTAGTCTGGGGCCATATACCGAGTCTACTTGAGACTTACAGAGTAGTCTGGGGCCATATACTCAGTCTACTTGAGAGTAGTCTGGGGCCACATACCGAGTCTACTTGAGACTTAAAGAGTAGTCTGGGGCCATATACCGTGTCTACTTGAGACTTACAGAGTAGTCTGGGGCCATATACCGAGTCTACTTGAGACTACACAGAGTAGTCTGGGACTATATACCGAGTCTACTTGAGACTACACAGAGTAGTCTGGGGCTATATACCGAGTCTACTTGAGACTTACAGAGTAGTCTGGGGCCATATACCGAGTCTACTTGAGACTTACAGAGTAGTCTGGGGCCATATACTGAGTCTACTTGAGAGTAGTCTGGGGCCATATACTAAGTCTACTTGAGACTTACAGAGTAGTCTGGGGCCATATACCGAGTCTACTTGAGACATACAGAGTAGTCTGGGGCCATACACTGAGTCTACTTGAGAGTAGTCTGGGGCCATATACCGAGTCTACTTGAGAGTAGTCTGGGGCCATATACCGAGTCTACTTGAGACATACAGAGTAGTCTGGGGCCATATACCGAGTCTACTTGAGACATACAGAGTAGTCTGGGGCCATATACTGAGTCTACTTGAGAGTAGTCTGGGGCCATATACCGAGTCTACTTGAGAGTAGTCTGGGGCCATATACCGAGTCTACTTGAGACATACAGAGTAGTCTAGGGCCATATACCGAGTCTACTTGAGAGTAGTCTGGGGCCATATACCGAGTCTACTTGAGACATACAGAGTAGTCTGGGGCCATATACCGAGTCTACTTGAGACTCACAGAGTAGTCTGGGGCCATATACTGAGTCTACTTGAGAGTAGTCTGGGGCCATATATCGAGTCTACTTGAGACTTACAGAGTAGTCTGGGGCCATATACTGAGTCTACTTGAGAGTAGTCTGGGGCCATATACCGAGTCTACTTGAGAGTAGTCTGGGGCCATACACCGAGTCTACTTGAGAGTAGTCTGGGGCTATATACCGAGTCTACTTGAGAGTAGTCTGGGGCCATATACCGAGTCTACTTGAGAGTAGTCTGGGGCTATATACCGAGTCTACTTGAGAGTAGTCTGGGGCCATATACCGAGTCTACTTGAGAGTAGTCTGGGGCTATATACCGAGTCTACTTGAGAGTAGTCTGGGGCCATATACCGAGTCTACTTGAGAGTAGTCTGGGGCTATATACCGAGTCTACTTGAGACTCATAGAGTAGTCTGGGGCCATATACCGAGTCTACTTGAGGGCTGCAGGTGGCGGCGGGGTGTAACCATGGTCCCCGGGGTACAAACACACACAGCTCCTCGTGCTGTAATTAACTCTCCCACCACACACAGCTCCTCCTCCCACTGCCTTACCAGCGTCTAATCAAGTACCGGCCTAATTAGGGCAGCAGTGGGGGAGGGCCTGCAGTGTAAGGGCGTAAGGTATGTAGGGTGGGGTGTATGTGGAGGGGGTGGTGGTGTTGTATACTGCAGGTAATTGAGTTGTCTGAGGAGCAGCTCAGCAACTGAAAGACACAGCAACAGGTACAAAAGATGTTCTATGTTCTATTTCTGACTGAGTCCAATTATTTTAAGTTAAAAAAACAAAAACACAAATATATAAATATAGAACATGGTTATAGGCACAGGGGGATGGAAGGCAGGATTTGGTTATAAATACTTTTTAATTAGATATGCTGTAGACATGTGCTGTATTTGGTCACATTTGAAATTTTCCAATGCTAACTGTCTCATAACAGTGAATTTTTAAATATCTAGATATTCTAACAACTAACAAAATAAAGGGGGGACAATCTGTCTGTATGAAATAAGTTACATGTATTATGGAAATCACAGTGTTTCCGCTACAAAGTTATACCATATCAAACACACCCCAGACACAGAAGACCTCTGGTTCAAGATGCTATCTGCTGCTGTCAGTGTCAGGCAATCAGCAGCTAGAATGGGAATTACACCCCATACATTAATGACAAACACGGCAACCTCTGCCGACACCAATCTCCAAGTAGTTGCCTCATAACTCTGCCAGAAGCTGCATTATAATTTGTCACTCTCCCAGCATAGTCTAAGTGTCTTCTGGAGTGTAGCAACACATAGGGATAACATGATGTATGACTGGTGAATCCTGGGGGTGAATCACTCGCCAGGGCTGCATTCGGGCTGTATTCATGCTACAAAATCCCCATGCTGCCCTTAATGGGTTAGCACGAGCTCCTGGAATCATGGTATCTAATCATGATAATGACACTATGTATCTGCTTCGAGAGTGGAATAAGTCTTTGAAGCAAACAAAGGGATGCCATGACACCCTCATGACTTGATGACCTAGTCCTGCCAAGCCTACTTACCTAGGTTCCAGTTCCATCATGAATCTCCCCTAAAATGACCATGGTGAACAAGCAGGGTGTGGCGAGCAGTTTCAAAGTAGGGGGGAGGGGAACTAAGGGAGGTTTTGACCCTTTTCAGCATCTTTTTACTTGTCCTTCTTGGTTTGACCTTTTTTAGGGTTAGTCAAAAGTGGGGGGACTCATGCCCCCCAAGTTACCCACCAGCACTGCATTTATGCATCATGACGACGACATGAAGTTCCTTTAAAGGTCCTTAAGGAGCTAGACGTCACATGCCGCAGGGCCCCTGGTGGTGAGATCCTGAACCACCAAGCTGCAGCGTCCTTCTGTGTAGTGTCACATTGAGTTATACTCGGGAGGCTCCTAGTGAGGAAAAATGGGTGCAATCTGGTACTGGGTCCATTAACCCGTTAACAGCCGCATAGTGCTCTAATACAATGTATGTCATTGTGTCATTTGTCGGTATGATGCATGAATGCAGCCCCTGTGGGCAGTAGTCATGCATCATACCGGCCTTTCAGGACCGTATCAGTTATGCAGGGTCCGCATCATGTATCAGGGCATTATGATGCATCAGGCGTCATAACGGCAAAGGGCCTTGTACATTAAAGCACTATGCGGCCCTTAGATTGTTAATTACAGAGAACAGAGAGGCCCTCTACATGGTAATAAAGTCGGTTGGCGCCGAGAACCGCCTATTTAACTTTAATATGGCCGACGCCGTGCGGTATCTAGTCCTATTGGCCGGCTCTGTTTCACACAGCGGCAGTTTTTGATGAAGTCGTACAATGGAATATTCATTGGTTGTGCGCCCATTGTGACGCGGGCTGAGAGAAGAGCAATATACTGGGGGTTCTTGTGTTGGGGTCTGCTGAGGTTGCTACATTGTCACAGAGCCTGCTGAGGTTGCTACATTGTCACAGAGCCTGCTGAGGTTGCTACATTGTCACAGAGCCCGCTGAGGTTGCTACATTGTCACAGAGCCTGCTGAGGTTGCTACATTGTCACAGAGCTTGCTGAGGTTGCTACATTGTCACAGAGCTTGCTGAGGTTGCTACATTGTCACAGAGCCTGCTGAGGTTGCTACATTGTCCTGCTGAGATTGCTACATTGTCACAGAGCCTGCTGAGGTTGCTACATTGTCACAGAGCCCGCTGAGGTTGCTACATTGTCACAGAGCCTGCTGAGGTTGCTACATTGTCACAGAGCTTGCTGAGGTTGCTACATTGTCACAGAGCCCGCTGAGGTTGCTACATTGTCACAGAGCTTGCTGAGGTTGCTACATTGTCACAGAGCCTGCTGAGGTTGCTACATTGTCACAGATTCTGCAGCAGGAGTTCTGCTCAGAGTCTCAGCAAAGAGAAAAAATAATAAAAGAATATTATTTGCTCTTGGGTCTGAGCTGTGCATAAGGGCATTTTGGATAAATGTTGGAAGATTGATATATCCTCTCATCTGGTGACCGTAAAGAAAGTATAAAGTAAAGAAGTTCAGGACATGCCATGGGAATGTCATGTCACATTGACATTTAAGCGGCTATAATTGACATTTACTAGAATTAAAGTGTGACTTTAAGTGGTCCAATATTTGTTTAAATGCCAACATTCATGCAATGTATAGAACCATGGATGCTGTATGGGTTGTTAAGGGTTTGTCCTACCACACCAACCCTAGTATATATAACCATGGATGCTGTATGGGTTGTTAAGGGTTTGTATCCACCCTAGTATATATAACCATGGATGCTGTATGAGTTGTTAAGGGTTTGTATCCACCCTAGTATATATAACCATGGATGCTGTATGCGTTGTTAAGGGGTTGTCCTACCATATCCACCCTAGTATATAGAACCATGGACCCTGTATGGGTTGTTAAGGGTTTGTATCCACCCTAGTATATAGAACCATGGACCCTGTATGGGTTGTTAAGGGTTTGTATCCACCCTAGTATATAGAACCATGGACCCTGTATGGGTTGTTAAGGGATTGTCCTACCACATCCACCCTAGTATATAGAACCATGGACCCTGTATTGGTTGTTAAGGGATTGTCCTACCAGATCCACCCTAGTATATAGAACCATGGACGCTGTATGAGTCTTGTACCTGCTGACCCTGTAAGGCTGTATGATAACAATAGACGCCACTCATCTCAACTCACAGCCACAGTAGCGGCTTAACCCTCTAAGCAGAGTGCTTTAATGCATCATACCCTGTGTCGTTGTGATACATTAATGCAGCACTGGGGAGGAACTCCTTCATGCATCATGTCAGCCATATGAGGTTTTCATACTCCCGAAGGGTCGTCATGATGCATTCATGCAGCCCTGGGAAGTGCTGCATGAATGCATCATGAGACACTAGCACCATGAAGCCCTACACGGGTTAAAGTACCTTACAAAACAGACATGTAAAGAGGGTGCACTACAATAGTATAAGGCTGAAGCAGGTTCAATGTGTTCAATGTGTAGGGGCGTGGTAAGTAGTTACACAGTCATGCTGCATAACGCTCGTCCTGTCACCATATCCAACACTGTCAGTTAGGTCACCATAAATCCTTGCATCAAAGTATATAACTCGCGTATTGGCTGCACTGCTAACTTTAAGAAATCAAATAAGCCGCACTCGTGATTTGACTTAGGTATTAACCGCGGCCTAAACGCGAGCAGGACATTTGGGAGGACTGGGTCAATTAAAGACCCAAATCCAGTCCAGTCTTAATTCTAAGGGGGTTCGGCCATTGTCTATTTTGATCATGTAGGTGTGATCCTTTTGGGGCACAAAAGGCACTTCAATCAATTTTTCAGACAAGATGGCTGCCTACGTACAGTGACTAGATGGGTGCAGTGTGAAGAGGCGCAGGGAGGAGCAGGCTGCTGACGTCACGTCCGGTGCAGGGGAGGTCTGGTAGTTGGCGGGGTGCCAAATCCCCCCCCCCCCCCCCCCGCCAGTGTACTGTACTGAGGTATAGGTGCACACCTAGCGGCTTTACTTTACACTAATCAGGCTTTGCTGTAACGTGTAGGTTCAGGCAGTGTGGTACAGGTACTTCTCTTGTCTGCTACAGAAGGACATCAGGGATGGGGCCTCAGCCCTTCACTTGGGACATTAGACCTTCAATGGGGGGTCTAGCCCTTCATTGGGGCCTTAGTCTTTAAATGGTGGCCTAAGTAGTTCAATGGGGGCTTGAGCCCTTTATTGGGGGCCTTAGCCCTTGAATGAAGATTTTAGCTCATCAGTAGGGTCCTTAGCTTTTTAATGGAGGCCTTAGCCCTTCCATGGGGGCCTTAGCCCTTCCATGGGGCCCTTAGCCCTTCCATGGGGCCCTTAGCCCTTCAATGGGGTCCTTAGCCCTTCCATGGGGCCCTTAGCTCTGCAATGGAACCCTTAGCCCTTCCATGGGGCCCTTAGCCCTTCCATGGGGCCCTTAGCCCTTCAATGGAACCCTTCCCCCTTCCATGGGGCCCTTAGCCCTTCCATGGGGCCCTTAGCATGTCAATACTACCCTCAAATGGCTGGATGGTAACGCAATGCTAACACTGCTTCCAGCCGTAAAGCCATTAGCCATACTAGAACATAGGCAGGTCTAACCAACATGACAGTCCGTGCAGGGAGGAGAGGCAGTGCTGTATACAGAGTGAGGTGTGGGTAAAGAGACCTCAGGGCACCTGGATCACGTGGGTACAGGGCAGAGACAGATGGCAGCTAACTGCTGGTACACAGGCCCGTAACTAGCCCTCTTCACGAGGCGGTTCGGTATTTGATCAGGTGGAACTAAATGAATCTAATGGTGGAACCTGGTGGATTTTCATTGAAAGATTTGCAAATAGTGACTTGATTTGTACAAAAACTAATAATTTCAATGGACCATGCAACACAATGTATCAGGCATTTATGGTCGAGCCTCTTAATGATTGTCCGATTTACAAAACTAGCACGGATCTAACTATCTCCCATTTTCAGAGCAGTTTGGTCCACCGGGACACTACCACCCCCCCCCCCCCCCTCTTCTGCCGCCTGCTCCCCACTAGACATTGTTTTCAGTACAATGCAGCCTGGGTGAGTTGGGGTCAATATGCTCTCTGAAACTATCCTGCATCTCCGCTACCAACAGGCTCATTTTGAGCCTGAGTCCGGGTGCCGCTTGGTGGTAGATACATGTATGTAATTAGGAGCAGTTATGTCTAGTGAGGGAGAAGGAGGGGCGATGTGCCAGTTGGAAGATGGAAGCAGGGACAGAATGTGCCCTTCTGGGCCCCAGTAGCGAATCCAGGGGGTGGCCTAGGGGGCACGTGCCCCCCCCCCCCCCTAGACCCCTTGAAAATGGCCCTTGGTATGACTCTTAACTACAGGAAATGTGGTCAAGAACCCTGCCTGTGCCCCCCTTAGACCACTTGGATGTGCCCCCCCCCCCCCCCCAGACTACCCCTTCTGGATCCGCCCCTTCTGGCGGCAGGCGGACAGCCCGCAGCCTAGAACCGTGTTGAAGGAGACCAAGTGGAGCAGCTCATATGTATGTATAGCAGCAGAATGGCAGCCTTAGCCTCACTTATCTGTAGGGAGGGAGAAGGAGGGTTGGTGTGCCAGTTGGAGGATGGGTTACATTGTGGCATGGGTTGGCGTGCCAGTTGGAGGACTGTGGCAGGGTCAGAATGTGGCATGGTGGCGGCAAGAGGACAGCCCTGAGCCGGTAACCACGTGTTGCTGTAGCTGCTGCATGGTGACGGGGTGAGTCAGTGTCGGGTTGAGAGCAGCTCCCGGGAAGGAGGCCAAGTGGAGCAGCTCACCTACTGCTTAGGCCAAATAAAAAAAAAGTTTTGTTTCAGGTAACATGGGATGAAACTCTAGGGTCGGTAGGTCGGATTTTTTTTTTTTTCCTTTTTTTTTTTTTACATAACCCTAAAATTGACCCAAAAAAGTATGAAAATGGGACGATCTTTTTCAAAACTTTTGAAAACCTAAAATTTACCCCCAAAAAGTGTAAAAATATGAAAATTTCTTCAAAATTGCATAAAAAAACGTAGGGTCGGCCCTCTTTACATAGGGTCGATCGGGTGACCTGAAACAAACCTTTTTTTTTTTTGGCCTTACACCAGAGAGATAGAAAGAATCTCTCTCTCTGCTTATACGTACAGCAGCCACATGGCAGCCTCGGTTAGCCCTTTAAGGGCCGCATAGTGCCTTAATGCATCATGCCCTTGTGACTTGGTCGTCATGATGCATTAATGCAGCCCTAGCGAGTAACTCGCCATGGTTCCATTGGCCAGTAACTCGCCAGGGCTGCATTCAATGTTATGAGGATTCTGCTAAAACCAACGTAAACACAACTTTATGATGATAAAGTCAGCCTTCTGGCTGGGCCGAAAGGCCGACAGCACAACTAATTCAGATCTATAAAAAATTGTTTCACTCATAATGATGTAGTAGTCTTTTTATATTTCAAAAAAGGGGGAAAAAGATGAAAACCCTCTTGAAATATTGATATGTCATTGATACTGTACATCTACTTATGAAGTTGATGCCGTTTTGGTGAGTAGATCTCTGACCCCCCTCCTGTGCTCTACAGTCCGTCAGTGAGAGAGTCAAGTTATGTATAACCATATATCATAGAGTCTGTAGAAGTGTGACAGTCCCATCAATATTACACACCACGTTGTTGTTGAGTTGACCCTGTCATGCCGAGCACACCTCTCACACCATAAATACAAGACAATGACCATCAGAAGGAGCCATCACGTGACGTCAGACTGAGCCGTCACGTGACGTCAGACTGAGCCGTCACGTGACGTCAGACTGAGCCGTCACGTGACGTCACAGCAGACGACAAATGGCGGCTCCTCACGCACTGCATGCCGGGGTGTGTCGGCGTCCGTGCAGCGTCCGTCACCATGACGACACGTGCAGCGTCCGTCACCATGACGACACGTGCAGCGTCCGTCACCATGACGACACGTGCAGCGTCCGTCACCATGACGACACGTGTTGCCGCCAACAGGCTCTGCAGCACTCCTCTCTACTCACCTACACCTGTCCCCGGCCCATGTCGTACGTCATCACCAGCTAAAGGATAAACTACTAACTGCAATAACGCATTTCTAGTCTGGCTCAATTTTAGAAGAAGGAACAGAAAAAAGAAAAGAAAGCAGGCAAAAAGGTAGAGCCCCCCCCCCATGAAATATAACCATTCTACAGACAGGATGGGATAAGGTGGCGCCTTCTACAGGCAAAGTATTTGCACATTTTGCATTTTAAGAATAATCAGAGGCGTCGGAAGCAAATCTTCATTGGGGGGGGGGGGGGGGGGCCAGGGGGGCCCACTCCAACTAACTTTAAGTATCGATTTTTATGCATGATGTATCATATACATACTTATATCAGATTGTACGGAAAAGAAGTGTTTGAGCCCCCTCTAGTTCTGATTTGGGTTCCCGGCCCCCTCTGTCCCCACTTTTTCCTATGCAGGAAGGGGAAGGTTTGAAAATTGTGTGCATTATATTATAGGTCTTGACAAATTTTTTTGGGGGGGGCCCAAACATATTCAGGCCCCCCCTCCTCGGTGATTGGGGGGGCCCGGGCCCCCCTGGGCCCCCCCCTATTCCTACGCCACTGGAATATGCATGGTTTGTAAATGTTGAGGCACGGGCGGAGAGGTCGTCCCAATGAGCCCTACAGACCCAGGCTGCTGCATGTAGCGGTACATGGGAGGCTAGCAGTATAACAGTGTCTAGCAGCAACAGGTCTCCTGTACATCTCTATCTACTGCCTCCTTACCCCCAACCCCCCATGCCCCCCTACACCCCCCTCCTCCCCCCCTCTGACCCCGGCTCACCCCTCACTACGTGTAACCATGGTAACACCGTACACACCTCACACTGCGGCACACATCCTGTAACCACACCTGGCGTCACGCCTCTGTACACATCTCTGTACGGCCACAGCCATCTGTAGGCACCATCGGCTATACATGCACACATGGATGTAGATGTAACTGACGTCTACACCAAGACTGTGCTGGGAGAGTGAAGCCTCTGTCAGGGACTTGGATACCTCAGAGAAGCAATTAAAGCCGCACGTACAGCTCAGAATGGTGAGTGAGTGAGGACAGAGAGCAGTAATTAGGTACTGGAGGAGATAGAGGTGTGTGTGTGTGTGGTGGTGGTGGTGGTGGTGGTGGTGGTGGTGGTGGTGGGGGGGGGGGGTTGGCTGTATGTTGGGGGAGGGTAGGAGGGTGTGTGGCTGTGTAGTCCGTCTTCAAAGTGCCCCTAGCGATCCTAGCGGGCTGTGAGGGCACTAGGTCACGGGGAGAGCTGCTCCGGGAGGAGCTCTGTGTGTGTGTGTGGGGGGGGGGTGTATGTGTGTTCGGGTGTAGGTGGCCTAAGGCGGTAGGTATGTAGGGCTGTGTTGACGTGACCTTTGTCTGCCCCTAGTGGTGCAACATGTACTGTGTCTGTATGGTGGGTACCCGGCTACTACATCACACTGTTAGCCAGTTAAGGCTGTACAGGCCATGGTAGGCATGGTGCGTGAATGCAGCCCTGGGCAGTCAGTCGCCAGGGCTGCATCCATTCTGGTTAGAGGACCCGTGCACCCGGCCCTACTGCGTGCTCTGTGCTCGTGGTGGGATGTGACCACTGCCTAGTGTAGCAATCTGATTGCTAACAGCGGCAGTGGGGGGTTTAGGTACAAACCAGGGTCTGACAGAGAGAGGTGAATACCAACACACGTCCCCTGCGGCAAAGGGCCCTTGTGTAAGTAGCACGTGTAGCGAGCTGTATACTGCTGCCCTATACGTATACCAGGCCCTACCACACTGCTTACAGTCCGTCTAAGCCCCTCCCTCCCCTACTCTCCTACTCCCCTGCTCCCCTACTCCCCCTCCCCCTCCCCCCTCCCGCCTCCCCCCTGCCACTGCCCACAGCCCACTGCCCCATCATCTATACCGCCTGCGGTAAATGCCCCTTCAGTAAGTAGCAGTTTAGTTTGTACTGTACTGTATACTGCTGGCATCTACCAAGCTCTGCAGCCCCCCCCCCCCCCTACACACACACATTATCTCTCTCGGCCCCTCCCTGGCCCTCCCATTACCCCCTACCCCCTGCCCCCCCCCCCCCCCGTGCCCCCCACACGGCGGGCAGTCAGTGGTACTGGCCGCCACATGGTAATATGCCATGTTACAGCGCCGTGTGGTGGGACTGCAGCAACAGGCCATGTGAGAACCATGCTGAATAGCCACACTCACACTGTGTGGGTGCTGTTTGTTATAGGGAGGGGGAAGTCAAGCAAGGGCAGGGGCCAGAAAGACAGGAGGAATGCAGAAGGGTAGAGAGGAGGGAGAAAGGAGCAGGAGAGAGAGGTAGCAGGAAGGAGGGAATAAGGAAGGGAAATTAAGGAGCAGGGAAAGGGAAGAGGAGGGACGGAGAGAGGAGGAAGGGTATGGAGTAGGAGAGAAACGAGAGGAGCTGTCAGCCCCCCCCCCCCCCCATGTGTTACACTATAGGTCAGTACAGCTCCATTCACAGGCTAGGGGTAGACGGGTAATGCGGTGAGATAGGTGGGAGGTAGGTCGCCGCCCTCCCGGTGTATACCGTGCTATACAGTAGATGTACGCGGCTCACTCAGTGCCTGATCCTACAGGTTTATACCCCGTCCACACCCAGGGTGCCCAGAACAAGACCAGCCCTGATCGCCCATCACGAAGCCAAGTGCATTTGTACCGGTAGTACATAATGTGTAAGTGTGTGCTACTGCTGGCCTACAGTAAAGTGAGGAGCAGCTCAGGGCAGCAGCAGCACAGGGGCAGCAGCAGCACAGGGGCAGCAGCTCAGGGGCATTAGCTCAGGGGCAGCAGCTCGGGGGCAGCAGCAGCTCAGGGGCAGCAGCAGCTCAGGGGCAGCAGCTCAGGAGCAGCAGCTCAGGGGCAGCAGCAGCTCAGGGGCAGCAGCTCGGGGGCAGCAGCTCGGGGGCAGCAGCAGCTCAGGGGCAGCAGCAGCTCAGGGGCAGCAGCAGCTCAGTGTTACCTTGGTGCACCAAGGCACTATGTGGCCCTTAACAGGTTAACTGTGGCAGCAGTGGTCTCAGTGCAGCAGGACAGGCCCCCAGTGCTGTAGTACAGATGTATAAGGGTACATGAGTACGGTAGCCGCTGCCCCAGGCTGCCCACTGCCCGCCCCAGCTCTGGTTATTGCTCTCATCCATTGCCGCCCGCCCCTGTAGGCTGTAGCTGTAGGCTGTACCACTCACCCCCCCCCCCCCCTCAGGCAGGCTCTATAGCTATAGGCTGCTTGCAGGCCCAGTCCCAGGCCTGATGGCGCCTGGTGGATATACGTGTATCAGTGTATGTGAATAATGTGCTGGGGTTGTAGAGAGAGGTGGTATAGTGGTAACCTGTTCTGACATGGATGGCCATCACTTGGTAACAACAGGTGGGGCGGGACGGGGGATTCGGGTACATCAGTTAAAGAGTTGAACAGTGGGGAGTGTATCAACTGCATAGGGTCGGCATGATGCATGAAAGCAGCCCTGAGTTACTCACCAGCGCTGCCTTCATGCATCATGCCATCTACATCTAATGGTACTGTGGCCCGAGGCAGTTTACGGGGCATGAGCAGGCGGGGAGATGTCATGAGGGGGCCAATATTTGACTGGCTGATATGAGTTTGCTGTGGTGGCTTTGGTGTGTGGGGAGGTGAAATGGAGCCGCTCTGTTCTGTACACACGCGGCAGTCACCCACTGCCCACACTCACTGCTCACTCACACATAGAGTTATGGCTCAGTCTCACGACTTTGTAACAATTGGATGGTTTTTGACTGGGTGACGTCTTTGACTGGCAAGATTTAAACAGCTGAACTGGGGGGCTATCTGCCCTCATTCTACTGCTCACTTACGTTAGACAAGTCCTGTACTCATTCCCTCTATATTTACCTTCCTCCCTCCGTCAGTCCCCGGGCGTCAGTCTCTCACCCCTCCCCGATTACTACAATTCCTCCTCCTCCCTTAACTGCTTCTCTCACTTTTCCCTCTCTCCCTTCTTCCTCTCCCCTGATATCCGTCCACCCCCTTTCTTTCATTCCCGTCCTCCTTCCCTCCCTCTTTATACATCTGTCCCCCCTCCCGCTGCTCCTGGTGCTGCGGCCTGGCGGTGTTTGCCGGAGTTAGTTAATGTCCGCTGTAGACAAACACATCAGGACATGTGTGTGTCCCCTACACTCCCCTACACACTGCAGGGGAGGTGTAACCCTTTAAGGACGGCAGGACGTCCATGCAGCATCATGTCAGATGAACTAACACAGCCAGTACCGCATTGTCAGCCCGTCGAGTCGGAGAGTGCATCAGCCCCTCATGCTCAGTATGATAATGATACATAAATGCAGTACTGTTGACTTACTCGCAAGTGCGGTGCGGTGTTTGGTTACTCGTTACCTTTACATTACGTGGAAACAACATGTTTTAATATCAGCAATCTATATGAGATGCCGAACTTTATTCTATCTTGCAGAGCATTGACTAAACCTGTGCCCAGCCTGTGGGAGCTCTTCTATCTGTCGACCATGGACAGACATATACTAATTTAGATTGATTTGTAATTCCATCATTACATTTACAGTGTACCAGGTCTGACAGATGCTGTACACCTGCATGTCACTCTGTCACCGTACTACTGAGGACACTCTGGGCGGGACCCGGGGGCTTGATCGGGCTGATAAAAAGTGCCGTAATTACAACTACTTCATGTAGAATCAATCATGGTAATGTGTTTTTTAATTTGACGATCTCAGATCTCAGATGTAGCTGATACCTCTACCTGTGGGCTCCCAGGCTGCACCGCGGCAGCCACTTCCGGCAGCCGCTGGTGCTGGGCGTGTCCCGGTTCGGCCGCGTCCCACCAGGGGTCGGGGCAGTCAACACGGGCAGCAAAAACATGGCGACTTGTTTCAAATAAACAACGGGGGAGGTTGCCGCCGGGCAAACGCCGACCGTGCAAAAACAACACGCCAGGAACAGGAGTGAAATTGGCGCTAAACCACGGCGGTAAACATGGGTACCAGCCGGGATACCAGCGTGGTGCTATTTGTCGTCTGCCTGTCTTTTTGTGGCGCTCAATTTGTAGTTTGGTGAGTGATTGTTGGTAATAGGCCGACATAAGGGGTCGTGTTGCCATGACGACTGGACAGTTGTAAGTTGGGAACACGTGATTGCAGATAAATGGATGTTTAGGAATCACTAATTCATGAATTAAAAATGATATCTTTATATGGGAAACGGCTGTGGCCAAATCTGCCTATGTGTAAACTTCACTATCCTCATACATTTCAGTATGTTTACTGTTACAGAAGCAGGGGGTAAATGTTTGGAATCTGCTGATATTTCACCTTTCTACAAAAGGAGATTCTCCGCTAGGTCCACAACGACCACCGCTCACGTCATACGGGCATCCACTGTAAACAGTCACATGACCTCCGACGTCAAGGTCACAGAGGCGTGACCTTGACGTGGGGTGAAGGTCATACAACGTCATATCCGTCACCGACCGGGCATGACGTCACGTGATCATGGTTAGAACGCCGTGACATGCACAGCACGTCACAAATGAGTTCCGGTCCCAGGGGACTGCTTTCTGCAAAGGTATTGATAATAGGGGTGGTAATTTAGTGTGCAAGTTGCCTTCAAAAGGGGGAAAAACGTATTCCCTTTTTTGGTTAGCATTGTCTATTTTAAGGTCAGAGTTGGCCAGGTTAGTTATATTAGGACTACGTTATGAAACATGACTAGAACACAAACGTACATTGTGTAGAGTATGAGGACGCTCACCCGGAAACTAGACTTAACGTGACTGTGACGTACTGGACAGAAGGGCTACATGTTTTTTCTGCTCCCTAATTTCTATAGGCCGTAATAGTTCTAATGGATGCCCCAATACTGTTGTCTCATTATGAGCCGTGTGTGGACGGGTACAGCAGATGAGTACACACTGCCCTGTGTGCACGGTAACATCACAACACCGTGGTGGCTGTGTCTCACGACCTTGGGCCAATGTTTTTGTCTCTGACCGGGTGCCGTCTCTGACCAGGTGCTGTCTCTGACCAGGTGCCGTCTCTGACCAGGTGCCGTCTCTGACCATGTGTCATAAAAAAGGTGTTTTAAAAAGAATTATACTCATATATATAAGGATTTGTAAAAACGTTATGGCCGTTGTAATTATTATCATAATTATAATTAGCCTCCTGCTGTTGGAATTTTGACCTTATCAAGCCAAGCCGGTCAGAGACGGCACCTGGTCAGAGACGGCCCCTGGTCAGAGACGGCACCCGGTCAGAGACAAAAACATTGGCCCAAGGTCGTGAGACAGCCATGTACACGCCTGTGTTCTAGCTGGATGTGTAAGTGGACACACCCACACAGTAATCTGTCACAAATGTAGAAAAAAAGAGGAACGTCGCAAATATGGGGAAGGTGGAGATTAAGAGGTAATAACACACTGAGTGAAGACCATAGCAGACAAAGTAGGAGAGGTAGATGCAGCCATCCCTAGACATGACATGGTGGTGACTGCAGAGGGGTTTTCAGCGACCTGGCGACCTGGGCTGTTTTCCAAGCGACTTTTCGACCTGGTGCAATAATTTAAGCGACCTGGCGACTTTGGGAAAAATATGTTTATAACAAAAATGGTCTAAAAAAACGACTTTGTGACCTGGGGCCCTCAATTTTGGCGACTTTCCGACCTGATGGGGGGTGACCCCTCTGCACCTCCATGGTGCAGGTATGACGTGGCTGTACCAAGTGATAAGAATGCGGCACACAGTAGTATTATACAGAGAAGCTTTACTAGCATTAAAGTGACTATTCATACTACTTATTGTAAGATGAAGAGAGAACAGGAAGACAAGAGAGAACCAACCCCTCCCCAAAATGGATTAAAACATTTCCCACTACAAATGATACCACCTCCATGTCCCTGTACAGGACTTGTCCTCACCGTTAGGTACCACGCACCCTCAGAAAAGTGAGAGTCATTGTCGCTAAAACTACCCTCACCTGGGTACTTTTAGCGACAATGACTCTCACTTTTCTGTGTATGTGGCTAACACGTTGTGAGGAGATTACTCTGCCTCCAGTCAGCCCTGTTTACCCTACATGAGTGGTCTCACCCTGGTCACCCCCCATGGGTGGGGCCTATACAACATGTAGAGAGGGCCTACAGGGGGTCAGACACTGCGGGAAGGGTGATGTGGACCCTGCCCCGCCCCGCCCCGCACATGTATTAAATACCAGCTTGTATCCTCATAAGGTTCCCAGAGTTGTTATAGGCATAATAGTTATAACACAACAGATTGAAATTCATTCGGAACGGATTTAAGGAGTTTGGGGTTTGGCATAGGGAAATATGTCATATTTTAAGTAGACTAGCTACTTTTGGTAAGTCAACTGTAATTCTGAATAACTGTCGGAGTGATAGACACCCCCCCCCCCCCCCACTATAATAAAACGTAATACGTTGGTATCGATTCGCCTATACATTGAACCACCATGGACCGAGCCCTGGGGTGCATGGCTGAGGTATACATGATATCTGATTGTAACATGCTTCACCAACCAGACACCTAAATCTGAACTCAACCCCATAACCCCCATAGAGACGTGGTATTGAGGCACCAGCACCCTCAGCTTCCGGTTCCTGTCTTCCAAGAGTGCCACCAGGGACCGCCACCCGTCCCTCACTCTCCTAGCTGAGGCGTTATCTGACAGTCTCACTCTCCCCCCTGAGGCTTTATCAGACAGTCTCACTCTCCCAGCTGAGGCTTTATCTGACAGTCTCACTCTCCCCCCTGAGGCTCCATCTGACAGTCTCACTCTCCCCGCTGAGGCTTTATCAGACGGCTGACGTGTCTGTATAGGGTTCTGTGTATTCCCCGGAGAGTGGACCTACTTGTTGAAGGGCCGGACTCTGCATGGTCTGGGGCTCTTTATATTATTTGTAAATGGGTGGGACTGGGACTAAGGGAGGGCTTGGAGACTTAGAGGGGTGGTCGAGAAGGGGAGGGGGTGGAGTATATATGTGGTACAAGAGGGGAAGATATGATACATTTTCCCAAAGCGGGAGGGGGATATAGACAGGTCCACACGATGATCTGTCCAAATGATAGGTTTGTCAACGAGCGGTGCCACGGATCGCATCACACGAGGCAGAGCAATACTTAACATGAAGTCGATGTTGGAGGGAGGGGGTGGCCAGGGAGGGTAGAATGGAGGGAGGGGGGGGGGTAAATGGGGTGGGGGAAGGATATATGTTGGGGGAGGAGGACGGTTGGTTTGATCTCAGCGGACAGGTGGTGTGGGTGGTGCCTGGGGCGCCCCCTCTAGTGGCAGGTTGAGGTACCAGGTCCTTATCAGATAGCACGTCTTGTTAGTGCTATCAGGCAGGAGGCCGAGCAGGTGGGGGGACAGGTGGGGGGGGGGGGGAGGGGGATGTGTGTGTGTGGTGGTGGGGGAGGAGGGGTCGGATCTGGATCCCCCAGAGCAGCTGGTACTCTGAGCTGGTCTGAGTCGATACTATACCCCTGAGCCCAGGCGGGGACTGCCCTATGAGCTGTTCTGTGAGCTGCTCTGTGAGCTGTTTGGTATGCTGTTCGGTGAGCTGGTCTGTGAGCTGGTCTGTGAGCTGTTCGGTGAGCTGGTGGGTGAGCTGGTGGGTGAGCTGTTCGGTGAGCTGGTCTGTGAGCTGGTCTGTGAGCTGTTCGGTGAGCTGGTGGGTGAGCTGGTCTGTGAGCTGGTCGGTGAGCTGGTCGGTGAGCTGCTCAGTGAGCTGGTCGGTTAGCCCCTCAGGGGCTACATTCAGTGTTAGACTAGAGAGGCAGCTTGTTGGGGAAGCTGCTGCTTGTTAACCCTTTAAGGACCACATCATGCCTCGCTTTGAGCTCTTGATGCACAAGGTGAAGTGCCTGCGAGAAACTCACCGGCACAGCATTGGTGCATCATGCCAACCCCTCTGGAGTATACCGATCTCATATAGACCAAATGATATAGCATAATATGGAGTATGTGGCCCTTACAGGGTTAGTAGTATAGGTGGCGTTAAAGCAGTATGTGGCCCTTAAAGGGTTAGCGGTATAGGTGGTGTTAAAGCACAGATTGGGGTCTGGTTTAGCTGCAGCCTGAGTAAAGCCCTGAGTGAAGCCCTGAGTGAAGCCCTGAGTGAAGCCCTGGGGAGGGGATGTAACTTGGTTGTGGGTAGAAGTGGTAGAGAGGCAACCAGGAGGGGAGGCTCAACAGATGCAGCCACAGTCTGACACCTCTACCACCAGGGGGAGGCTCACAGAACACTCCCAGGGCATCAAGGCCTTCAGTTTTAACCCTTTAAGGGCTTTTAGGGCTATTACTTTTACTTTTACCTTTTTGTTGGCAAGATATAGGAATATAGCCCAGGTGAGTAACTCACCAGGGCTGTATGCATATATATATATATATATATATATATATATATATATATGTATGTATATATATATATATATATATATATATATATATATACATATATATATATATATATATATATATATATATATATATATATACATATATATATATGTATATATTTATACATATATATATATATATATATATATATATATATATATATACACCGGGTATATATAATATTCATTCCGCACATAAGAGCTGATATACTTCCGATGCGTTGCCATGATGCACGGAGGGAGTGGTGGTCGTTTATTCACCGGCGCTGCATTGGTGCATCATGACGACAAATTAACATGAAGCCTCATGCCTAACTCCTTATAATCAAAGGTTGACACAGGAAGTCATAAGTGAGTAGCATGTCTGAATCCACGACTGTCGTATAGCTGGCTGAGACAATCCCTGACCTATTAGCCTAAAGTAAACGATGACCTTGAGCTGAACGGCTTAACGTACTACAATCTACAAGGTCACACGGTGAAGCTAGAGGTCAGATTCCTACATGGTCATCAGTGCTCGGGCCTGTGCTCCACATAGCTACACACTGTTTTACAAGTTGTAGAGTTAGGGAGTTGACCCCACTCAGTCCTGCATGTCCCCGGCGCAGTCACTATGTGGATAGGCCTACCACGGCACCTACTGTACGTGTATTGGAGCAGCATGCAAATCTCAGTTATTGTTATTTCCGGGGGAGTCTATGCCTCCCTCATGAAATTTGTTTCAGTAGCGCTATACTAGACATATTGGGGAATGTTTCTAGCTGATACCATTTTTGATATGTTCAATGGTCTAGGAGATATAATGGAAACAAAACGTCCAAGTATCACCTAGCTAAGAGATATCACATATATCAAAAATGGTATTTTGTAATTTCAAAGGACCCATATTCATGCATTGAATGCATTTTTGAAATTTCACATAATTATCCATGCCTTCCCCGGATATTGAGAATTGTGAAGGTCATCGTAAAGTAATCGATACCTTACAGTATCATGATAAAAAGTATATCCATGGAAATCTATTCGATTATACATTTTAATGGTAAAGGAATCAAGTGCCTAATTAATATAGTTAGTGATAAATTACAGGTTAAATATTAGATCTTTCTGCCTCAGTCCTGTCCTGCTACACACACCGTGATTACTCACGGCACTGAAGGGCCCCACTGTACACTAAGTATGAGTATGAACTTCTCACCTCACTCAAACCTTTAATAAAAAAGATATAATTATTTCGATTTTTGCATCAGATTTGTGTATATCCTCTCTCTCGTCCCCACTAAATAAATATGTTCAGTGACATATATTTGATTTGCGATGGAACACCCAGGGTGGATATAAACACTATTAACTAGCGGCATGACAGAAACAGAGCCTGGCTCTGTTGTACGTGCAAGATAAATAAATCCTGAATGTCACATGCTGCACTGTGCTCGTGTCCGGGAGGCTTGCCCAAGTCCTACCTGACTTCATGATTTAGATTGAGTATCAATAACTGTTTCAACCAACATATCACCAATGAATCAACATGTCATGTTGGGAGCATGCTGCAGCCATGTAGGAGAGACTAGTGTGCTGTTCAGACACACTCCACCCCTCACGGCTTCAGGGTAGAGACCAACACACCCAATCCACCCACCTACACTGTTGTGACGTTTTAATAGCCCCCCACACACCTATACATACACCTACATGGACCAGTTGGTGGTTAGTAACGGCTCAGTTATGGCCCTCAGTTATCTACATCAGAACAACATGGCCGCCCTCCGTGTAAACCACACATTCTGATGCTGTGTGTGTGTGTGTCTGTCTGTGTGTGTGTGGGGGGGGGGGGCACCATTCTGTAACCATACATGGCGCCCCGTGTGCTGCACACCTCTCTGTAGGGACACGGCCATGTGTAACACCACCAGCACCCATGTATGGACCCGGGTATGGACATTCATACAACTGGGTGTGGGTGTACTAAGACCAGGTATGTGTTGGGAGAGTGAGGCCTCTGCTATAGAATAGAACCTCTCAGAGAGGGAATTCCTCAGTGGACTTCTGTCTCAGAATGAGGGGGTTCTCCTCCATTGGAACCAGCTGTGACGTCGGGGGGGGGGGGGGTATATTTATGTAGGTGTGCAGTGTATCCCTTCACGTGTGGTAGGTAGACAGTCTATGCATATTCTATGGTCATGTTTTATCTTTACTTGGATGTTTCTCACGATATAGGGTAGACCGCCCATGAGATGACTAGCCAGTATGTTGGTACCATGAGTAGACTGGTATGTCTCAATCAGGGTGCCATTAATCATGGGGCCAACCTTCCACAGGGCTATAATAGACATTGGACTGATCATCCCCAGGATCAATTATCATAGGGTCTATTGTCCACAGGGCTCCTGGTCCATGTAATGGTCTACTCAAGGTACCAACAGACCAGTTAGTCATCTCATGGGCAGTCTACCCTAATACCCTACTTGGGAGAGCAGGGCCAGTCCAAGACATTTTATCACATTTTGGATGTTCAATAAAATCTGCTATTTCTGGCCTACTTTCGTGTCGATTCGATTTGAGACAAGGTAGCAGTCTAGAATTCCACGTGGCAGTTCAAGAGTCAATTTATCGCTGCCTACTTTAATTTAATGCCTAATATGTTTATTATGAATCCAGCCATTAAAAAATAATTAGCCCTACTTATCCCAGACTTTCAGACCACGTAACTTGAAGCACTGCTTTTCGCCTAAGGCTAGTAAATATATTGAAGTGATGAAATATAGATACACTAGGTATAAAAGGACACAATTAATGACATATTAGAATGTAGAGTACATGTAGCATGGCAGCTAGGTATACTTGGTGGGGTTACCTTCCTAAGAACCAGCCTATTTCTATGCACAATTACCCAATACTTGTATAATGCTCTCTTGCATTTCAAAATAGGTATTTCCCATGGTTATTACAAATTACAGAGGTAGAATGCCGCATCGGTAACTCATCATGTATAAATCAGGACGTTACAACACCATGTCAGGTATGGAAACACAGACCAGGTGGGGAACAGGGAGAGACAGTCTCCGACACCCACCCCAAAGTTGTACCATGGGCTGGGAGCAGACCTACTCTTGACTTCTGCACCAGTCTGGTGGCGCAAAGTTGTGTATTGGGGAATAAACACCCAACTACAGACACATTATCTAGATCAGAGGGATATTCAATTAAGCTAGGGCTACTGTGTGATCAACACCTTTACTTGAAAGAAGTACGTAATTAAAATATGTGTATTGGGGTCGGGGGCATGATGGGAGCCTGCTCCCAGGCTATCCAAATTGGATAGACGCTGGCCGAGGCTGAGTTTGAGAGTGACATGGCAGGAATCCTGTTTGTTTCTGCGTTTTCTGCGTGTTCTGTGTTTTTTCTGAGAGGTGTAAATGAAGATGAGTTGCTGCAGGCGTGTAGACCTCATGTAGAAGTCATCACGTGACGTACAGCCGGATACAGCACGTCACCACTCAGGGGGTACCTCTACATAGCTGTCTGCTGGGGGGGGGGGGGGGGTCTTACTCCGCTCTCCTACCTCAGAACCTGAAACCCCTCCCTGCACTCTCGTGGTAACAACATAGCTTTTACAAGGCCTAACACAATATTATTTAAGAAGTATCAACATGTGTCATTCTACGTGAATAACAAAAACACAATACTCTAGGTGAAGGGGGGGGGGGTTGCTGCTGCATGCAAAGTGTATGGAGCCCTGTATATGGCTAGAGTGTGGGAGCAAGGTGTGTCGTGTTTAAATCCTGCCTGAGGTGCTGCCGGAGTGACAGGACAGGAGAGGGGTCCAGGACGGGGTGTCAGAAAGCATCCACTACTAGGATGTCATTGGGTTGTAAACTAAGATGTGTTTCAGAGTAATAAATACTACTTTACAGGGTGTCAATAAGTGGGTAAGCTCCATGCCCAATATTTTTCATTTTACAATTCCATGATATTCCTATTGCAGTTTGATATAAGGGAGCATGTAAACTGTAAAGGGTGACAGGTGTACTCCGCACACCCCCATGAGTACCTCAGGGGACGACAGGTGACGGGGGCAGAGTGACAGGTATGACCTGGGGTGTGGTGCTGGTACAGTGACATGTACACTCTAAGAACAGTGTGTTGCGGGAACATGCATAGGGATTTACACACACATATTTGCAACACACCTTTGAGAGCAACACACTTTTGGCAAATAGCATGTAGTGTATAGTGTGTTACACCAAAATGTGTGTTAAAAGCGGCTGCAGAAAAGCGTGTTGATAAGTGTGTAAACGTAACACACTGTTTCCAGAGTGTACGTGTAGACATGAGTGGAACTGTGGTGTGTATAGTGAGGGACAGAGGCCTTCTGAGAGGTGCCGTAGGGACCACAGATGTGTGTGGTAGGAGGCTGAGTGTGGGGTGTGAAGTGTGCCCCCGGGCGTATAGACAGACCACCCTCTACAAGACACCTACACTGGAGCCCTGCCCCCCGGGCCCTGCCCCCCCCCCCCCCCCCGGGTACAGGAGGGTGGAGGTGTGTTAAGAGGAGGGTGGGTATCTGCACCACCCACCCGTGTGTGATCCATCTCCCCCCCCCCCCCACTCCACACCTGAACACAATAACAAAGCACTATCACAGCTCACCCAGTTAGAACATGCCCTCGAGTCTTTATTGGGACAATAAACTATAATGATAGTTGGATCCTCCTGACCCCACAACCAAGAGCCTCCCTCCTTATATAATACCGTACTCTATTCAAATTCTAGAAATTCAAAATAGCTATAGTGCCTACTCTTACTACCCAGGAAGTGTTTAGCGTTCAGCCTACAGTCTTTGCGAAAACTTTTCCATCCCACAGGACATTCTGTCCTGCAAATTTTTAATGTTGCAGGACCAGCTACATTTTTGAAGGACCGGATAGCCACATATCTGACAATCTACTTACTTTAATTATAAAAACATTTTGTCCATTGAAAAAAAACATTTTATTTGTAATCATCTATGGCTAAATCAGGATAAATACATAGATTTGCACAGCATATTGACGAACATATTTAAGATTTAGAGACCAACTAAATTATTTTAGTTCGGAAAAGTCCAACATGTGACTGGACATTCAGTCCTGCTACACTTGTGAATCTGCTGGAGCGGTGGCATTTTAGAAGGACATTGCCACTGTCCTGCATGTTTTCGCAAAGACTGAACCTACTACTGTAACTGGACTGGTTGGCAGACCCTTGCCCCTATAGCTGTCAGCTGGCACCTATAACCTGGACTAGAGTTGGCTCACCCTGGCTGCTCCCCCCCATGCTGTATACGTAATGGGAGTTACACCCTGAGTGATGTAACCTATCTGTTTACACCCCCCCCCCCCCCCCCTCAGGCTGAGCAACTCAGATTCAAACCAGACCCCCCTCCCACTCTCAGACGGAAATAACATACACCCTCGTTCACTTCTCTCAAAACTCTTGTTACGTTGCGGAAAAATCATCTGGAGAAAGCGGGACTCAAACCCACGACCCTCAGATCACATAACCTGCTGCTCTACCAACTGAGCTACTTCCCCGTCTGACAATCTGACCGCGCCGTACATTATTGGGTCGGTTGGGTGTGCAGAAGGGGATGGTAACCACTTCCCTTACACTCTCAAGGATTCTTAGATATAACAAGAACGCTTTTTTTGTTGGAAAATGCAAAACCTTTCATTTTGTATATAATTTTTTCCTCCCGTATTATAATTCAAGTTCAATGCTTATAAGAATATTCCACTTTTCAAAACTTCTTAAAAGCTTCCAAAAAGTTACATTGGGGTTAGATGACCCATTTCCCAAGATGTCAGCCACACTGGGAGAGTGAAAAACAATATTTCTTTTGGGAAACGAGAGTGGTTGTGAATGTAGCATGGAGAGTGCAGCGGTCAGACCACTCATGGAGCAGCTCACAGAGCAGCTCACGGAGCAGCTCACAGAGCAGCTCACCCGGGGCTGCAGGTTAAATTGTGCGGAGATGTTCAACTCGTGTTTATCACTTCTCGCACCGAGCGACAACAAACCAAGCTTGCTGCGGTACATCAGTACCCATTACTGTAACATGGGCCTTCCGCAACACCACGGGTGGTTCTGGGCTTTTTATAAAGTTTAAGTAGCATCACCACAGAGAAATTGAAAAAATATTATTTTGTTATAATTCGTATTTGCAATGATGCGCAATGCCATTGGGATGACAAAACCGTTTTAAATTTGTGTCTAGCATATCTAGAACAAGCAGAATCCATGATTATTGATCGAAAAAAAGAGGCACCTGTTGGAGAAATATCCTATATACATGCACCCATCACATGGACCCCCTGCCTAAAGGTGTCACTGCGACCAAGCCAGGTATAGCTTTCACAGCATTCTCTGCTACGGGGGCGTGGGTAGTAGCACCCCCACCCCCCTCCCCCCGGCCTTACCATGAGGGAGCCGGGGGTGCTCATGCACTAAAGTGCCCCCCTGACGGCCGTAGGTACGGGAGGACTGCGTAAAAATCTGTTTTCAGAATTGTAGTATTAAAATCCGCGGACCTTAACAATAACTTATGTTGAAAGTATATATATCAATAGAAAGCTACTTTACTCCCCTACACAATGTGCATAACATAAAATGGGCGCGGCAAATACATTTTAAACACTGCATGGAATTATAAAAAAAATTACTTCTCAAATTCACATCTCTGGTTAGCAGAATCCTATTTTAGAGTGGAATCCACCAAAATGTAGCTTAAGATTTCCTCTGATTAAGTAGGTAATTCCCACGAACCTATGACCTCAGGTAATCTCCTTAGAAATTAAATTGTGGAGGAAGAATCCCAGTGGTAGTGACAAACACGGCCCATGCATGCCTGAATAAACAGTAGGCACAGGCATCCAACTGATACGGGTGGCCAATTGGTGAGGCTAGTTTAAGCGGCCTTTCCTCCTCTGCTTTTTCCTCCTCTGCTCTTTAAACGTTTTATCAGTATTCAATGTCTGGAAGTTGTTTCCAAAGCCATTTCAAATATGTGGTTGAATATCCATATATATATTAGCAAGTAAGTAGATTAGCAGTTTAACACACATCAGGAATTGTTATTCGGTATTAGCCCTGATTTTTCACAACTGATTTCTATCATAAAAACATCCAAGGCTGATTTGAATAGTAGGTGGCATTTAGAGAAATCAGACGAGTAGAGAACATTTGAAAATGTAGTTTGAAGACAGAGACATAGATATAGATGTGGGAGCTAGGATGGATCACCAGTGGTAGGCTGTAGGTTAATTCAGATACTAGATGATGGTATGATATGTTTAGAAAGCCGTTTAGAGCCGTTTAGAAATCAGACCGTTCAGAGAACATTTATATAGAGATATAGATGTGGATGCAGGAGCTCGGGCAGATCAGCAGTGCGGTAGGCGGTAGGTGTGGCAGTTAGTGGGTGGTGGAGGGATCTCCTGGTACCTCCACTCCACCACCCTCCTCTCCCTGAGAGTTCCTTAACACCCCCTCCCCCCTGTGTATACCCCCCCCCCCTCCCATCTACCCTCCTGTGCCCTGGGGGCAGGACTCCAGTGTAGGTGTCAGGTACAGGCCTTGTCTATACGCCCCGGGCTACACTTACCCTGCACGGGGCAACACTGAGCTGCTCTCACCTCCAGGACCTACCACACACTCTGTCACTCAGCTACCCCCATGATGCCCCTCTGCACACACACCTGTCAAGGTTCTAAGGTATGATACCCCAATGATGATGTGTCTATACGCCGGGGGCCACACTTACCCCACACACCCCCTGTACCTGTGAGCTGTGCTAAGTACAGCTCGGGGGTGTCCTCACCTCCAGGTCTGCTGCCACTCAGCTACCTGACAGGTAAAGGTATATATGATACCGCAGAGGCATATATGATACCGCAGGGGCGGATCCAGGGGGGACCTAGGGGTCCGGACCCCCCCTTTTGGAATTTTTTTAAAGATTTTTTAAATGATAATTTGATCCGCCACGAGTCGCGGCACGTCACTTTTCGGTACAATGGTGTTTGATGGACCGCCTTTTCAAATTCCCGGGTCCGCCCCTGGGTAATACCCCATCCACACCTACCTCCTACCATGCTACTCTGTCATACATCACAGCTAGATGATATTGGAAGGTGGGGGAGGGGGTCCAATGCAGCCTGTAGTACCATCAAAGACAAAGTCCTATCAAAGACAAGACACTGAGTGTGATCAGATCTATGTAAAAGAACCTGGGGCTACATAACTGCCTAGAATTGAGTTCTAGGCTAGAAGTACAATCTGTAGTGAGACATGGCACCACCCACCGTGGGCAATGACCTCTCTGTATGGATATGGTCATCTTATCCAGTTAAAAGAATGGTGCTGCCTGAATACACACCAGAATGGCTAACCCCCCCCCATAATACATGCTATGAGGGAACGAGATACTCTATATATAATAGCCAAGCGCACTATGGATGAGGATGACTGGAGGATTGCGAATTTTCATAAATATAACACAGAAAGACTTATTTTTAACAGTAGGAAAAATGAAATAGGAAAACTTCTGATTCAAAAAAAGGACAATCCGGCAAAATTCTGGGAGGGAATACGTAAATTACTACCTAATAAAACAGCAGCTACTCTAATTAAATTAAAAAATAATACAACCTACCTCCTAGTCCCTTATGCAGACTGTGCAAACTATGTGAATGAGTTCTTCTCGACAGTGGGTGAGAAGCTGGCTCAAGTGCTGCCACCTGGTGAGGTGAATGACAACGAACCAGCTCCTTATGGAATACCCGGTAGAGAAGTAGATCTACTCGAACCGTTATGCTATGGTGATATGATTAAGTATATTAAAAAATATTAAGACCAATAAGGCCTCTTCTATTGTACACATGAAGACATATGTAATTAAGGATGCTTTTATGGCCATCCCAGAGGTGATTCTAGGTCTATATAACAGATGTTTAACTACCGGTACATTCCCTGTAAGCTGGAAGTGCGCTACTGTTGTACCTCTCTATAAAAAACCAAACTCTCAAGATGTTAATAACTTAAGGCCTATAAGCTTACTCCCCCTTCCTGGTAAAATACTAGAAAAAATTGTTTGCACACGCCTACAAGGCTATATGAAAGATAACGAATTACTCTGTCCAAACCAGCACGGCTACCGCTCTGGTCACTCTACACAGACTGCCATTGGGGAACACCTTCAAACTATAATACATAATATAACAAATGATCTGCCAACCTTTTGTCTATACCTCGATTATAAAAAAGCTTTTGATACAGTCTCACACTTAATATTAATGAAAAAATTATCAGCTTTAGGACTTGGCGAAAAAACTTTAAAATTTTTCTTAGATTATTTAACCAACAGGAAACAGCGCACAGTCGCTAATAACATCACATCTAACTCGAAAACTATTACATATGGTGTTCCCCAGGGGTCTGTAATGGGTCCAGTTTTGTTCTCCATATACATTAATTCTCTAGCTAAAGTTGCTGCATTTGATATAACTTTATACGCAGATGATGCGGTTATTTGCACGACATCTGTAGATGCAATGGATGATGCACTGTTGAAAGTATCAGCCTGGTGTATCAATAATAGCCTGACTGTTAATGCTAAGAAAACACAATGGATGGTTTATAATAACATTAGGAAAGAAAAACCTATTTTTGTACTTAATAATGTAATACTGGAACAGGTGGATGTATTTCCATACCTTGGGCTCACATTAGATCCTGATCTAAAGTTTTTAACGCATAGGAAGAACACTGTTAACAATGTAAGACATAAAATTATACAGCTCGGAAGGGTTAGAAATTATGTTGAGGAGGAGACAGCGCTGGATGTATACAAATCTATGGTACTACCGACGCTTGACTACGTAGATTATGTATGGGATCGGGACAATAAGGGTGAAAGCCAGGCACTACAATACTTACAGAATAAAGCGTTACGAGTTGTATATAAAGTAAAGCTAGGAAAAAATCCAAGGATGAACACTGCTATGCTACATAATGAAAGCAACTGCTGCCAACTAGGGGACAGACGTGATATGCATTTGTTATCGTTCGCTCATACCTTAACAAATAATCCTCTTTTAATTGATAATAGAAACCTGCCTACACGCAGACTCACTGTGATACATTCATTGAAACCCATTGTCATACGGAGTGTCATATACAGAGCCATTGCAAGGTGGAATCAACTAAAACCTGCATACACTCTGATAACAGACCTATCTGCTTTTAAACTAGCCATTAAGAAAAACTACAGAAACTGTTTTATGTAAAAAGTAATTTATTACTCATTTTATGAAATGAAAACATCTCTCACATTATGAAAGCCATACCAATACACTAACCTCATCTCATCTCATCTCATCATTGTGAAATCATATACGAATCTATGTAAAATACAAGACTCACTTCTCATCAAATATGTGTGATACTACAGAGATAATGGTAGCCATTCCTGTAATTTATGTAATATACGTAAGATGTTTCTGTAACAGAAAGGGCCCTAGCGTAAAAAACGCAATGCGCGGTAGCTAGGTATAATGCATTCTTGTAATTGTATTATTTTAACCCAATAAAACACTTAAAAAAAAAAAAAAATCTACAGTGGATAATGCTTGCAGTTGATTTGAATCTGTACCAAACATCTGCTTGGTGAGTGATGCAGAGGCTTGGTGAATTGAACCCCACAGATAGGTTCTCTGATCACGCCCTTACTGCAGAACCAGCCTCAGGGTTAGATTCCATATGTAGACAAGCCCAGCTCACCAAAGACCCCTCAGCCCCCGACCCACCCAATACGGCACAACCCGTGTACGTCTCAGCATCATCAGTTACCCACCCCAGCACCCCCTAGGGGGATCTCCAAGAACTACCGCCCCCGGGTGTCTTTATCTACAGGAGAAGGGTGTGTGTGTGTGGGGGGGGGGACCTTTAAGGACTGCATAGTGCTTTACAACCCTATACCATTATGCAGAGTGTATATATAACTCACCAGGGCTGCATTCCTGCATCATGTATCATCCTGCATCATGTATCAGGGTTATACACTGCCGTGATGCACCAGCGCAGAACTAGCGAGTAACTGACTGTGTTTGTGTAACGCGCTGACGAATGATGATGAAACCTGGAGGCAACCTGTTACCCCTAAAGGCTTAAAGATGGCAGAGAAAGAAGACCGTGGTATTACCCACTCTATCTGTCCCCTCTTCTGCCTATAATGCTCTCATGGGTCCAGTTCAGAGGCTGGGTTGTGAGAGTCTGATATCTCCACCCACCCCTCTCTGTCTGTCTCACGGGTCCAGTTTGAAGGATGGGTTGGGTTTGCCTTAGTAGGGAGGGGAGGCCACATATGGCTGACATGTAAGTGTCAATCATCATGCGCATACTCCTAATACTGTCTATCTAACTCTTTTTATAATGTAACAAGGTAAATAGTTAAGCTGGAGCGATATACATCTTGGTTCCTCTCGATAATATGTGTAAGCCAAGGATGACAGTACTGCAATACCATCCGCAGTTATATAGATTATTTATTCTTCATATTTATATTATTATATAAAGAAATATAAAAATCCCTTAAGGACATTGTTTGTATATGTATCATGATCAACATCTATTGATATATGTGCACCTGAGCTGCATTACACAAACAGGACCTGGTCCTATGTAACGCAGGATAAATAAAAGAATTAACAAACAAACAAACATCTCAGTAATGTCAGTATCAAAAGGAGTGTCAGCCAGACATTGTCTTGGCATGTCGTCAAAATGAGAGTCAAGCATTGACACACTTTCAAATAGAGTCAGGCATTGCTGGACTGTAACCAGATTGATCGTTGTATGAGTAGTTTATCAGGCAAAGGGAAAGGGGTATGAGTAGTTTATCAGGCAAAGGGAAAGGGGTATGAGTAGTTTATCAGGCAAAGGGAAAGGGGTATGAGTAGTTTATCAGGCAAAGGGAAAGGTATGAGTAGTTTATCAGGCAAAGGGAAGCGGTATGAGTAGTTTATCAGGCAAAGGGAAAGGGGTATGAGTAGTTTATCAGGCAAAGGGAAAGGGGTATGAGTAGTTTATCAGGCAAAGGGAACTGTAGTAAGAGTCCAGCATGCTGTCTACCTGTCCAAGAGCAGCTGGGGAGTCAATGCCACATTCAAGCACCCCCCCCCCCCCCGCCCCACCCCCCTTTGACAAAATGAGAAAGGTGCATCTGTTTACTGTGAATGTACTTATATTCACGGGTGTAAATTTTCGCTGAGGTGGCAAAACAGACTAATTCGCGGGTATTTATTCCAAACTGTAGCATACAAGAATTTCTAAGATTTTCATTTCCGTGAATATAGCGAAAATATATACCCAGCGAAATAAAGTACGACCACAGTATGTACAGACTCAACCATTGCTGCAGTCAGGAATCTCGTCATGAACAGGAAATCTGACAAACGTTTGAAATTGCTCTTTCTTGATGCCTATTGACAGTTTTCTTACACTCTGTATTTAGAACAGTGACATGTAGCATGTTTACTATTGTTGTCACCATGGTAACCTAACCCCAGCCCCTAGTTACCCCCCTAGTTACCCCCTTAGTTACCCCCTTAGTTACCCCCTTAGTTACCACCTGGAGGGTGGTGTACCACAGTGACTGACAGGTATGAGTGACGGGTGTATAGAACCCTCCTGTGGGGGTCAACCAGCTCTCACCCTGTAGCCTCAGGCACTGGTACCCCTTACCACCACACCTTGTCTCTGAATGTTTGGCAGAGGTGGCCTGCCTTTTACTTTTCTGTTTTCTCTCGATGAAATATATCGAAAAATTGCTCTCCATTTCGGGAGTAAGAGCGCCTTTTGCTGCCAGCTTGTGTAGGAGTACCTTCCCGTCCACGTTACCATCAATCGGTTCTTGATACAGTCAACCCTTACTTCCTGTCTTAGCAACAAACCAATAGATTGATTCAGGAGACAAAGCTGTGAGAAACGAGCAATTGACAAACGTTCTGCTGCAGCTGTCATGGTGCACTGGGACTGCTGTGTGAGTTACTCATCCTTATTGGTAGGATGTCACATTCATGTAGCCTCCGTGAGGCCCCACCCATGCAGCTAGCACAGTCTTATTCTTAGCATTGATATATATACGACCTAAGAAGGGTCATTTTACAAAGTGTAATTCTGACTTAAGGATAGAGAATTGAGATTGATGATTATGAAGCGTCTGGTGTCCCAGAGAAAACGGCTCAATCAGTCGTGGATCCAGGATTTGGATAAGAGGGGGTGCGCCGCCTTTTCTTGGTAAAAAGGGAAGGCGCACCCCCAATTTTTGGGCTGAATTGGGATGTAAGAATGACAAATAAACTCTTAACTACAGGCCAAAAGGAGGGGAACTTGAGATATTGCTGGGTTCAGGCAGTCCCTGTGGTGAGCTTTGAACCAGCGGGCAGGAACCAGAACTGGAAACAGAAAGTATGATGGGATAACTGCCATCATACATTCTGTTTCCTATTGACTGCCTCCACCCTACCAGCAGGGATTTCCCAAAACCCAGCAACATCCAAATTTAATATCTTCAGAAGGATCTGGGAATGAGAGTATGCGGCCCCCTGGTGGCGTGTTTGTAAACAAGGTGTGAAACGCTACACTTTGTTTCTGCAGGAACCAGCTCGGGCGTGTTGTTGTAACGGGTTGGTGCTCCTCCTATGTCAACTCACGGGGAAAGAAGACGGAGGGGGACATGTCTGTGCAGATCTCTCGTGTACTGTAAAACCCTGGTTAAGCCGAATGTAAACAAGCACGGAATTCTTCCGGAATCTTCAGGAAATTTGGAATTTGGAATAGAAGGCTAAAAATATTTTGTGATTTGTATAGATCTACTGAGAAAATATGTTAACATAAAGATGGGGTGTGGTTCTTAGTCTCTGGTGGGGCCCAGGCCATACAACTCATCTCAAATACCAACAAGAGAAGGGAATTTGGTCCCATTTGGGAATTTTCCTCAAAACCCAGTTCCAGGTTTTGCAGTAGCCCGCAGGCCAGAATCCCTCTTCCTGGTTTAGGACAAGGCATTTTGACGTTTAGGTAACATGGCCAATTCTTAAAGAACAATATATATACAGACTTCACTGAAAGTGGCCTATTGATATTTGCTAGGATGATATATTCACATCTAGTGAAAAAACGACATTTCTGTCATTCTGCCTTTGTGTTGGGGATTTTCCTGTCATTTTGCACCAAATCCCCCTCCTTCATTGTGGGAGTCCTCCAGGCTTTAGGCACTAATCCACACAGATCCGCTGCCGTACACGGATACAGTGGGCGTGGCGGCTCAGGGGCCTGAGAGGAAATCCATGCATTTAGAGGTAGATCTCTGGTCACTGGACATGGAGAAAAATGTCCGCTAGATGGCACGGTGTCTATTTGTATATTGACATTCCTGCGGGTGGCAGTGGTGCTGCTGGAGAAATGATGCAATACGGATATATACTCTGACACGACACACCGATGATCCCATGGTTCCACTGTTGGCAATATACTTTCGGCCTCTCAAACAGGGCTAGCGGATCGATTGAAATATGCCCCCTACAAGTGTGGTCCTCTGAATGTTGTTGAGAAGCAGTGTGCTTCATCTTGATTCAATGAGTTTCTCTGTATGTAGGGGGAGGGTGTTATGGCAGTTTTATCACGGCAGATTGAGAACACCATAATACATGAGCTTGCACCTCTAGATTTCAGAATTCTCTTGGGGAGTGCTTACAGGGGGTGCTACGGCGCTTAATTAGCTTTTGCTTTTTCATATGCAGATTTAAGACTGCGTTTCTCCTGTTTGGTGCATGAAAGTATGTATCTAACTACAGGCATATGACAAATAATGTTATATTCTACAGTTACATTGAGGTTATACTAAAGTAGATGTTGTTTCCTCTTACAGAAATTGGCGGGGGGTAACGGGGGGCTATGTGGAGACAGCCTGCCCCCAGTCATCTACTCTAGTGGTCCCTTCATCACCATATACTTCAGGTAAGTCAGACCTTTAAATAGTAACTGTAACATCAGCTCTAGTCACGAGCCAACCCTTTGTCGTTATTTGATGCCTCATGTTGACTCTTCGGTCGTGCATCAGCTGCATCCGGTGCTGGCCATGATGCATGAATGCATCATGAGGACAAGAGGACTTCAACTTACCGCATTAAAGCACTATACTGTACACAGAGAAAATAGCATCAAAAGGGAGTCCAGGTTGCCTCCAGAATGACTCACCTCTTTAGGGGGATCCCAGGCTGCCTAAGGGAGCCTAGGTGACTCCCTAGCTGACCCAAGGGACTCACCAAGGGGTGTCTCATAGCTCCCTGGCTCACCTAAGGGAGTCTGGTAAGGACTTGCCCCCCGCCCCCCCCCCCCTCCCCAAGAGAGGGAAGTCATTCTGGAGGAAACCTGGACTACCTTTTGACGCATCTATTCTAATTGACCCTCCAACGATTACATATTCTGTGATTGCTCTGGGAGCCTATTACTGATTCATGAACCCAGAGTCATATTCAGGAATTAAGGGCTGCATACACGTCTATGTCGTGGGTGATTTGTCTTCATTGTAGCAGACGTTCAGCCCGTTAACACGGTAAGGTGGGTCTATGAAGTACAGGAAGATTGAGAGTGTATATAAGCACCAAGATACCGTACCATCACGTGAAAGAGCCAGGTTTCAAATCTTGTATACGCGCCAGGGTATGGGGGTATTGAAATATTTCTTAAGCACCAAAATAGGACCTCGAAGAAGCGCCTGTCTTGTATAAGTATCGGGGGGGGGGGGGAATAGGCCTCCAAATCTATAATGATGGTACGGTACCTTATGGATGGTAAGGTGGACCCACCAGGGTGACATATTCTCTGATTGCCAATCCATGATATTACTGATGCATAAAACCACAGTCATATTCAGTAGTTAGCAGCTTCATGTCAGGCTATTAATCATCATTGTAGCATTCAGTCAGAAGGCGTCAGATGGTAAGGTGGATCTACAGGTGAGTTACAGAGAATTTAATGTGAAAAGGGAAGCTTAGCTGCTTAGGGGTTATAAAGGGTTTACGACATATTAAACAGCCCCCGGAACCTGTACACCTGCCTGTGGGGACTCCTACCATGAGGTGTATATCTGAATCAGTGAGGTAACACTTATAGTTTAATTATGAGGAAAGTAGGACGTAAGGATTGACATCTCTCATGTGTAGAGGAAGTATGGAAGTTGACATTGTCTCAGACAAGTGCAAATTCCTTATTCCCAGGCAGTCTAGATGGGGAGAGTGGATAGAACTGCTCTGACTGGGGTGATTGGCACATCAAGCCTGCATTTACACAGAGAGGCACAACATGAGGATTAGCCCCATCTCACTCTGTATCCAGAACTATGCTCTGTCCAGGGCCAGCTATTTCAACGAGAGTAAGACAGTGCTGGACTCTCTTTCCAGAGTCTGGCAATACTTGGAGGTGATTCTGGCATTACCAGACTGTCTTGCAGTCCCAGTCTCAGTTTCCTAATTATATTTTGATCCGCCATGACTTGCTGACCACAGGGCTAACCAATGAGACCTAAGGGAGGGAAAAAGCATGCATAATTAAGTTCAGCTGAGAAATGCCAGCAGGTGTAGTGGGCACCTGTGTAGTTGTGGTCAAAGACATTACACACTCCTAGTTTCTACAACACTCTCTTCAAACCTGCACCTTGCTGCCCCCTGCCCCCTCCCTGTGTAGTGTTCCTGTACCGTCTGAGGGATCAGATCACCCGCACCGCTTTCAGGGATGCCTCCACAGCTAACTAGCGTGTAAACTAACTCATAAACCCTAACCTGTACCACCCGGCTAGCCTTGGTACCAGACAGAGGGCCCTAGACGGGGGGTAGCTGTGTCCCTTGTCGATCCTAAGAAATGGGTCTTGTCCCTTGTCAATTTAAAGGGATAGGTTGGTCCCTTGTCGCCAACCCCCAGCATTCCCTTGTCCCTTGTCCATAAGGGCCAAAACAGGGGCTTGTCGTCTTGTCGAATTTACCCTTCTGGAGCCCTAGACAGGCGGCCTGAGTGGGAGTGGAGGTGGCAGGGGGTGGAGGGAGTGGAGGGGGGGAGGTGGGTTCAGGTTTAGTTAATTTGCTCCAGGTGGCCAGCATGGTACTGCAATGCTTTATTATATGCCCATTGGACGTCATGATGCATGAATGCAGTCCTGGGTGGAGAGTAACTCACCAGGGCTACATTCAGTAATGCATCATAACGTCCCTACACTGTACTACAGGGTTGATACACTCCCGAAGGGTCGGCATGATGCACCAGTGTAGCAAACTCTGCATTGGTGCATCATGACTACATAGGGCATGATGCATTTCTGCATGATGCAGTGCCCACAGGGTTACCCCGCCCCAGGTGTGACCCCCCGGGGTGGTCCCTGTACCCTGGTAGGGTACCCTACAGGTAGGTAAGGTCCTGGTGCTAAGTGAGGCCTAGGCTGTGACTTGGCCATTTTGCAATGTGAGTGTGATTTCAAGCCATTGTGGATTTTGTCAGATGATGATTATTGTACCGATATTGTATCTGGCCTCCCATGGCACCAATATTTGAGAACGCAGGGGTAGATACATGCATGGGGGAGGTCCCCCAACGTTTAGAACATATTTCAATTTTCCTTATGATATATCTATCTGTGGCGACTCTGGGTTATTTCACTTTTCAGCCAGGCCTTTCAATACATGATTTTTAATCAAATAATTCCCTTTTCAACTTCTATTCTGTGACCATGGAGGCTAGGACCTAGGTGTGGAAGTAGGTTCACTAACACTCTCCAATCATAGACACCTGTCTGCATATAATAGCTATACCTACAGGTAGAACATCAGGACGGAGAGTGTAGGCCAGGTGTGAGATCTCACTGAGTACATCGGTTATTGGTGTGGAGTCCTGTCATGGTGACGTAGGGAGGGTTGTCATGGTGACGTAGGGAGGGTTGTCATGGTGACGTAGGGAGGGTTGTCATGGTGACGTAGGGAGGAGATGTGTTACAATTTGTCTGTGTTATTCTGACCTTTTAGATTCAATTTGCCTTTCGATAGTGTTCATGTGGGCGACTAGCAGGAAATAACATGTAAGGACATACATGACATGAAGCATGCAAACTTGCAAAGAGTAACAAAAAGTGAATCTTGCTGAACATGTGGTTCATTTTATAGAAAATAGAAAAACACTAAAGTATCAAGGAAGTTAAAATACCCTCTGGCGCTGCATAATGATGACAAACACACACAAATCTTTACACATCTTGAGTGTAAATACATTACAAATACCACCAATTGGCTCCACAGATAGTCCCTACCAGTCTGTATCAGTGGCGGATCCAGGATTTTCTCGAGAGGGGCCCAAACCTGGCCAACCAGTGACTGTCTGTTCCTGCGCGCAAGCGAAGTGCAGCGCAAGCAAAGCCATACTAGGGGGGTATGGAGGCATGCCTCCCCCCTAAGAAAATGCTGATGGTCTGTGTCTATATGGTATTGCCTCCTTCTCTCTTTTTTTCCCCTCTTTTCTCCTCTCTTCTCTCATTTTTTTTCCTTTTTTTTTTTTTGGGGGGGGGGGGGGGGGACAAGGCCCGTCGCCCCCCCTGGATCCACCAATGTTGTATGGATGTCTGTGTGTGGCCATCCGGGTCAGAACCACAAGTTGGACATGGGACATCTCATAGTGACTAGGGCCCTACAGCGACCGGTGGGCGGGGTTAGATAGATTAATGATAAATTAATCAATTAAATAAATGATAATAAATAAATTGAAAACATGTAAATTTTGCTCAAAAAAAGAGTTGCCGGGTATTACAGTCCCAGTTAGGGGCTGGTGGTGTCTGTCCCAGTGGGATCTATTCTCACTGCCGTTCCTCCTGTGTTCTCTCACACACAAACTGCTGAAAAGGCCATCAGCAGAATGCCGCCCTGGGGGTGGTTACTCACACACCATGCATGCTGCCGTGTGGTTCTGTGGGGTGAGGGACCAGCGCCGCCATATCGTGAAAGTACTGCAGTCATATATTATGGTCACTCAGACGTCGGCATGATGTACGAATGCAGTGCAGGTGATATAATGGCTGTTGCTGCATGATCACTTTGGTCGTCAATGTTTGATGCTGCCAGAGAGCCAAAGATAATCTAGAAATTAAGGACCCCCAAAAGCTACATAACACAGAAAGATAGATATAGAATATAAGGTGTCATCCTTCCGACTGAATTGGGATGCAGAGGGGTCCCCGCTCAGGTCGGAAAGTTGCCAACATTAAGGGCTCACTCAGTCACCTTTTCAGACCTGTTATGTTATTGCCAAAGCTTGTTATAAGTCGCCAGGTTGTTCCAATAATTGTAATTGAAATTCGAAATTTGCCTGAAAAACAGCACAAGCACCAGGTCGCTTTTGACCTATTTGCGGCCACTTGAATGTTGCTTTGGTTGGGCCAGATTGGTAAGAGTAGCTAGCTACAGGCCTGTCTTCTGTATCTATCATGGGCGCACTATGGTCCTCCAGCCCGTCAGCAGGTTGTTGTCTGTGAGTAGGCCACAGATCAGTAGGAGATACTAAAATACCCACCACCAGGACCCCATTTATGATCGTACAATAACCGTCCAGCATGTCAGAGAGCCAATGTATGTGACCCAGATCTGTGACCGACCAAGCCACAGCCGAGCAGAAGCTGCACGGGCTCGGCCAATTAGACACCTCCAGCCCTCCCCACCACCAGGACCCTCCCCTATCTGTGGGAGCAGACCTGACAGCCCACTGGACGCCTTCATGGGAGAGAATTGATTTCTCTGCGGATAAAAGACCCTGTCCTAATGAAAGAAGGCAATCGATGACGACAACGTGAGGAAAAGAAATAAAACCTTTTTAACTATTTAAGGGCCGCCAAGTGCTTTGATGCGCTAAGCCATTTGTCGTCATGATGTATGAATGCAACCATGGTGAATCTGTTCATCAGAGCTGCATTCATGCATCCTATTAGTTTGATACACTCCCAGAGGGTCGACTTGATGTATGAATGCATCACTGGCGAGTAGACTTACCAGGGCTGCATTCATGCATCATGGCTACAAAGGACATGCCACATTACATCACACTGCGGCCCTAACCGGGTTAGAATGGGTCCGGTAACCGATGCTACTCCTGCCACCCCTCAGTGCGTCTTGACGGAGCAGAGAATCTCCTTATTTTGTGTTATTGTTCTCAATAGCATGTGGTTGTGACATAAAAAGGATGTGAATGTCCTGAGAAGGGGGACACAATGGTACTAGACGCTATAGGAGCTCTTTTCCCTATTTGGAGTATACAACATGTGCTGGATAACTGGATGTCAGTTCCGATATACTGTATTCGGGGTCCTTGAGTTCTGAAGTTTTACAGAGACCTGTTCTCGTTTCTGGTTATCAATCGATAGTTTTACAGGGGCGGACCCAGGAATTTGAAAAGGGGGGTCCACCAAACACCAGAGTCCCGATATGCATCACGTCGCAACTCGGGGCAGAGGAAAATATCTCCAGAATTTTTTTTAATTCCGAAAGAATGGGGGAGGGGGGTGTCCAGACCACCCCTTCTTCTGGATCCGCCCCAGCTGTTTATAACTGAGACCATTTCCCAAAGGATTGACAGTACATCTATACATCAATCATGTATATAAGAGAGTAGTATGGCCTTTACATGCAGTATAGCTCTAGTATAGAGAGTAGTGTGGCCTTTACATGCGGTATAAATGTAGTATAGAGAGTAGTGTGGCCTTTACATGCGGTATAAATGTAGTATAGAGAGTAGTGTGGCCTTTACATGCGGTATAAATGTAGTATAGAGAGTAGTGTGGCCTTTACATGCGGTATAAATGTAGTATAGAGAGTAGTGTGGCCTTTACATGCGGTATAAATGTAGTATAGAGAGTAGTGTGGCCTTTACATGCGGTATAAATGTAGTATAGAGAGTAGTGTGGCCTTTACATGCGGTATAAATGTAGTATAGAGAGTAGTGTGGCCTTTACATGCGGTATAAATGTAGTATAGAGAGTAGTGTGGCCTTTACATGCGGTATAAATGTAGTATAGAGAGTAGTGTGGCCTTTACACGCAGTATAACTGGTATAGAGAGTAGTATGGCCTTTACATGCGGTATAAATGTAGCATACAGAGGCTGTAGACACCACATCATTAGGGGATTCAGGCAGCATCCTACAAACACACTGTACAGGAAGCTCCCCCAGGTACATCAACACCCCCTGTGTACCTTAGTAATGGGGGCCGGCTACAACACACAGACCACATACACTAACCCTACAAGGTAGCATAGGGGTCTAAGGCACTATAAAGCTACAACACATAGACCACATAGTAGCCTCAACTTTACAGGGGTAGCATATGGGTCTAATACACTATAAATGTACATGCTCTTCTGTTCTTGCATTAATGATCCTACGAACAGCAGCCTAGTAGTGGTTTAACTACTACGCAATAGACAAAATATAGGGACCTAGTTCCTGTCTGTTGCAGTTAAAACAAAAGGGGTTTGAATTGAATTGAAATCACCAGGGCTGCATTCATGCATCATGCTGATCCTATGGGCATGATATTCTCCTGAAGGGTTGGTGTACTCCCTAAATCATCACGATGTGCTGGAAGGGTAAGTTATGCCAAAAAGAAAAGTTTGTTTCAGGTCACCCGACTGACCTTATCAAAAAGCGTCTTTTTATGCAATTTTGAAGAAATTTCCATGTATTTACCCTTTTTTCCCGTATTTTTACCCTTTTCTCGGAGAGACCAGCCAGTACTTTCATGTTTTAAAATAAGTTTAAAACAGAAGAAATCTGACCTACATTTTCTGACCATGTTACCTGAAACACACTTTTTTCTTGGCCTTATGCCTGGGGGCACATTCTGTACTGCACATAGCACCCCTGTACACCGGGTACAGAGCTCTTTGATGATGTAACAACACATGTAATAATACATGGAGCTGCTAATCCCCAGGGCTGTAGGAGTCATGGAGAATGAGCCTCAGGCTACGAGTTACTCACCAATCACTCGTTTCCTCGTGAATCTGTTATTGGAGAAATGGTCGGTTAGACCAAGGAGATTACATAGAGGGTTAGACTTGACCCAAGCCTATTGCATTCTACAATTAGATTATACTTGTTTTTATGAGGAAAGGTTGGGGGATATGGAGGGGATGAGAAATGAGCTAGTGCAAGAGGCAGCTTGCAATGCTCTAAAGTCTGGATGGGCGATGAGTCAAAAGGGAGTCCAGGTTGCCTCCAGAATGACTCCCCTCATTAGGGGAGCCCAGGCTACCTAAGGGAGCCTAGGTGACTCCCTGGCTCACCTAAGTGAGTCACCTCGGGGAGTCCCATAACTGCCTGGCTCACCTAAGGGAGTCACATAAGGACCTAGGCTCCCCTAGAGAGGGGAGTCATTCTGGAGGCAACCTGGACTCCCTTTTGACGCTGTTTCCTTTTTCTGTGTGAAGAATACATTTTCCATCTATTCCCCGAGACCGATAACGATATAGTTCAGTCAGAGCATTTATAGAAACGGTGGGGGTTTAATGTCAGATATCTGTCATCTTATTTCAGAACGGATAGAACTGTAGATTATGATGCAATATGTCTTCTAATTGAGTAAATACTCTCAGATGAATCGGGAAATCTATAGATTTATCTTGGTGCATTGACCAGTTAGGAAGCCAAACTATGTTTCATGAAGCTACAATCGGCCATTTATAGACTGCTGTCATACCAAAACGAAAGTTCTATGTTCCCCAATAAAATGGCAGCTTCATACAATCACAGCGTTCTCTAAAGGCTTACCCATCATGAAGAATAGGAGTTCTCCCATGACAGCCAAATAGTTCAGCCGGCGTGTATCTTTGAATTGTTGTGATATGTTTAGGCCAAAAAAAAAAGAAGGTTTGTTTCAGGTCACCCAACCGACCCTATCTAAACAGGGCCGACCCTACATTTTTTATGCAATTTTGAAGAATTTTTTATATTTTTATACTTTTTTTGGGTCAATTTTAGGTTTACAAAATTTTGGGAAAAAATCCCCTCATTTTTACACTTTTTTGGGTCAACTTGAGAGGGGAAGTAAAAAAAAAAAAAGTAAAAAAAACAACAAAACCGACCTACCGACCCTAGAGTTCCTTCCCGTGTTACCTGAAACAAAACTATTTTTTATTTGGCCTTAGGTATATACAGGGGCAGACCCAGACCTACACCCAGACAGCTCCCACACGGCGCTGGCAGCAGCTCCTCCGCCACATCTTGCCGCACATGCGCACTGCTCTTGACAACCAATTGGGCGATAATAGGGTGTAAACGAGCCGTCAAGGTGACGTGTAGTGACGTCATGTTACGTCAAGTGACTAGGAACCCTACTCGATGCCACCAGGCCTGCCCAGACCGCCTCGACGTCTAGGTAAAGGTCCTGGTGGCCTATACTTTATTGTAAACCCTACAGAAAAGGCTGCAATCACCCAAGTCGATGGGAAAGAGTATGAAACGGTTTCTCTCAGACATTGAATGACTCATTAAATACGATTAAGAAAAAACGTTGACATTATCTCGTACCCTGAGTTTGTTTACCCTGCTTCTGCTCACAGATTCTAAGAAAAGAACGTCTAATATACACTTTTAAAACAGCATTATAAGATAAATGCAAGTTGTGTATTCCTAATTTAGTCTCAGAAGTCGGGGACACAATGCGGGGTCAGGATACTGTAGTTAATGGCCTGACCTGACAACATGGCGCCCCACCCCCACGTCTCCTACACACCCAGCAGTGGCTGAGCAGCATCCATGTATGTTGACTAACAGAGATGGTGCTGGACGAGTAAACCTTGGGACCCTCTCCCATTCTCCCTACCCCTGCCATGTACAGCATAACATGACATTAGCTGTGTGGCAGGATTGGATCTCAGTCTGCGGCTGATTGGCCGTACCTGGTCTATTTAGTCCTTTAGGGACCGCAGAGTGCTTTAATCCCTCCAGGTCTGTGTGATGCGGGAATGGGGCGGTAGTGAGTTAGTCGCCATGGTAGCATTCCCGCATCATGCCCTATGTGGGCATTATAGGGCTTTTGAGCATGGAGTTGGGCCGTACCTTGTATATTTAGATGCTGTATGACGGGGGGCTAGCAGGGTGGAGGGTAGACCCTGTCCACTGTAACCTTATACAGAGAGGTTTCACCAACTAGATGTAGGGAGTGAATTAACCCTACAGAAACATCATGATGCCCCAAGGATTCACTTGTCGTCATGATGCACTAATGCAGAGCACTGCATCAGTGCATCATACTGACCCTTTTGGCGTCTCATTCAGGTTTAGGTCTCAAGGCATGTGTCCCACTCAAGGTGAATCTACCCTACAGTACCCTACGGTACCCCGGTAGTGCAATAAAGCAGTGTGCTGCCCCTAAAGGGCCAGTGAGCGGCCAATTGGCGGCATCTTGTCCATTTAGGTGCCATGAGACGTGACGTAAGCCGTAGAGGTTACACAAACTACATCTGTGTAGGTACATGGAGGCAGCTGGGGCTGCAGTCTGGGGGAAGGGGAGCTGACTGACACCCTGACACCCTGGCAATCTACTGTAAATACCCACGTATATCCCACAGGTTTAAGCAAACCAAACTTTGAGTGCGGGTTATACAATATGCTCTAGGGGTGGACAATACGACGGTTTTTGAAAGTATAGACCAGTACTAAAATCACACTTTTTCAGACCCTCTATGCAGGTTATAAGATTCTCCCTCAGTCGGGGGTGTGGGTTATACGCGAGTTGCGGGTTATACGCGGGAATTCACAGTAATTCACTCTTTGATACATCCCGCTGCACCCTGTGAGGTATAGGGCCCCCCGCCATGCTGGGGTGGAGAGTGGCGGCCGGCAGCTACAGGTATGTCTACCATGTACTTAATCAGCACCGCCCTGTGGGGAAGATGGAGCAGGGCACGGCACGCACTGACCCCTATTATCACCCAGTCTGTATTTACCTCTATTATCGCCCAGCCTTTACTGACCCCTATTATCACTCACCCTGTTCTTAATGCTATTACCGCTCACCCTGTACCCATCCCTGTTATCACCCAGTCTATACTTGCCCCTATTATCACCCAGTCTGTACTTGCCCCTATTATCACCCAGTCTATACTTGCCCCTATTATCACCCAGTCTATACTTGCCCCTATTATCACCCAGTCTATACTTGCCCCTATTATCACCCAGTCTATACTTGCCCCTATTATCACCCAGTCTATACTTGCCCCTATTATCACCCAGTCTATACTTGCTCCTGTTATCAACCAGTTTGGTAGCAATAAATGTCTTCATACAGGCAGTATTGGCTGAAATGCAGGGTTCTCCTCACACTGCATCGACGCTGGCTGGCCGCTGACGTCCTTTTCATTGCCACCGCCGTCATATTACCCCAGAATCGCCGCCGGTGTCATTCTAGCTTTCTATAGGTTTTTAAATTTTGAAAATCCATCATTAAGGACAGAAGTTATCCCAATTTTAGTTTTTTTTATCAAAAAGAAAAGACTTTCATGCATCAATTTAGATGTGGTACCATAAATTACTAACAACAACCTTTGTATAACCCTCATGCCCAGCTTAGGAGAATCCTATAAACCGCACCTGCGGCCCTGCTCTCTTATAAGCTGCTACTTCTACGCGAGAGTTTACGGTGTGATTTTTTTTAGTGTGCGAAGAACCCTGGAAATGTATGCACGAGATAGAGGAACTAAGATCATTTGAAAAAAAAGTCGACTGCTACGAGAGAAGGGTTTCAGGTCTTTAACTTTCCTTACTATGGCCTCACATCTCCTCTACTTACCTTCCCCCCACCCCCGCCCAACACTCCCACCCATCAGCCCTGAGCTGTCATGAGCACTCCTGTGCCTTCTGGCTGCAGCATATTATCATAAGTACCCCTGGGTAAGTACCCTCCACACCCGCCTGTATTGGGGTACCGTGCTATAAGTACCCACTCCACAGTATGGGGGTTATTATAATTGGAGACCGGCTCCTTACTTACTGCTCCTACACCCTCCTGCTCCTACCTCCTGCTTGAGGAGGATCTGTGTAGAGTCTGAGGGGTGAGAGGTACTTAGGGTTATACGGGTGTATTACTAATAAGTGAACTGCCGTGCCAGTATAGTAGTACCTAGTGGTGGTGGAAGGAAAGTAATTGTAGACAATGTGTTTCCAGGCATTTCCTGTCTAAGCATTCCAAAGAGAATCTCCCAGGCATCATCTGGGTCATTACAGACATCTCCTGAATGGGCTGGGGGCCTGCTACGGGCCTACACAGGGTAAACCCTACAGTGCTATAGGGGAACAAGATGGCTGCCTGCACAGGGTGACCAGGTACAGTGCTATAGGGGGACAAGATGGCTGCCTACACAGGGTGACCAGCTACAGTGCTATAGGGGGACAAGATGGCTGCCTACAAAGGGTGACCAGCTACAGTGTTATAGGAGGACAAGATGGCTGCCTACACATGGTGACCAGTTACAGTGCTATAGGGGGACAAGATGGCTGCCTACACAGGGTGACCAGCTACAGTGTTATAGGAGGACAAGATGGCTGCCTACAAAGGGTGACCAGTTACAGTGCTATAGGGGGACAAGATGGCTGCCTACACATGGTGACCAGTTACAGTGCTATAGGGGGACAAGATGGCTGCCTACACAGGGTGACCAGCTTCACCCCTATAGGCTGGTGTCAGTACTGGGGGTCAGCACCTCTAGCCTACATGTACTTGACCCCCACCAGGGGCGCCCTGATCACCCACTCACTCAGCCCATACAGACGCAGCACTAGGGGTGTCAGACACTGAGCTCTGTAAGGGCAGCATGGGGCCTCAGGGGCCATGTTCAATAGCACAGGTTAGAGTTGTAGATTGCACCCAATAATAGAAAAGTTGGGGGCTAACAAAGTGAGTGCCTAGCAGTCTATTCCTGGTCAACATAGGCAATGGCCCCCGACACACCACACACCCTTAGGCATCATACAAACCAGCAGTACTGCCCTATCTACATTTCATATTTATGTGAAATACACAGAAATATGACGAGAAAAGAACAGAATCCTACTTTCCTGTGACTCAAACCCTAAGTGTGTGAATGGTTTTTAAAAACATTTCTATGGGGCAGTTCAGGGAGCAGTGAACCATGCAGTCACTCCCCAAGCCGTGTTGCAAATCTCTCTTAGAAACATTCCTGACCATATCAATGTCTACTTATGAGTCAGGCAGGACCTTGTCCATCAAAATACTCTTGGTTCCACGCAGCCCCCTCTACATGTCACCTTAGGCCAAAAAAAAAAAAGGTGTGTTTCAGGGTTACATGGTCTGAAAATCTAGGGTAGGTAGGTCGGATTTTTTTTTTTTTTAATATATATATTTTTTTTACTTTAGCCTGAAAAGTACCCAGAAATCGACTCACAAACTACAATGCCGACTCGCCGACGAAACTATCAGATCGACCCTTAAATAGCCCCAAAATGACCCAAAATATAAATATTTTTTCAAAATTGCATAAAAATTTCTAGGGTCGGCCCTGTTTTGCTAGGTAGGGTCGGGTAACCTGAAACAAACCTTTTTTTTAATTTGGCCTTATCGTAGAGGATGTTGACATACTGGAGGTTCTGTTGGAGAAAAACCGATCTCATCCCTCACCCTCTGGACACCAGCAATAACTTACCATCCAGCCCTACTTAGCCTCCTACCACTGGCACATAACCCTAGCATAAGGGCAGCACAGTGCTTTAATGTGATATTCATATGTCATGATGCCGCCTGAATGTAGCCCTTGGGAGTAAATCAGGGCTACCTTCAAGCATTATTCTGACCCCACGAGTTTGGACATGCTCGCGAAGGATCGTCATGATGGACAAATGCACTGCCGTATGAGTTGCAAACCAGTGGTGCAATGATGCATCATGTTGACAAATGAACAGGAGGTTTTGAGGTATCATGCTGTCCTTACCGGGTTATACTCCTGCCCCCCCCCCCCCCCCCCCCCCCCGGTGTATTGCTGACCTATAGCAGTAGCCTACCGCCCGGTCCCCCATCAGGGCGGGATCAGGAACTGACCAATGGGCGGCCTTGACTCATGACTCCCCCTGCCCTGTGCCGGCCTCTCCTATTGGTCCGTACACTCTACACGCCACTCTCCAAGCACAGTCTTCCTTGCTTTACTCTGTTACTGGTCCTTACAGGTAGATACACTATCTCTGGTAGAGCCGATGACAAAACAGAATAGCAAATCAAGCTGGCCCCAACTCGTCCTCAGACAAGTCCGAGAGACATCGCTGCTATTTAAGGGGCCATGACTGTGTCACTTCCACCCGTATATTTGGGGGGATCCCTTAGCAGTACCCATCTACACTTTTAATATTACAGCACTAGGTGTACCAGAACTACTTTTACCAGCAACCTGTGGTGCCAGCGATGATGCTCGGGAACAGGTGTGGAGGTGGGGCCAGCTTGATAAGCAAATAACATTTTGCATCATCCAAAAACCATGTTGCAGCCCACTTAAGGTGGCCGGCGGGGATTGTAGTTCTGTAGCAGTACACCAGGGGGACACCAGCGGGACACCAGGGGGACACCAGGGGGCAATTCCACACACTTGCACATGCTATTTCGGATTTGATAAAACCTAGCTAATTTGGCATGGCTGAGACTAGAACCCCAGGTCTTTGGATTGGAAGGCAAATGCCATAACCATTATACTATGGAATTTGCTGTGGTTATATAAGTAATAAGGTATATTTATCTTGCCTGGTATTGTTCTTATCATATTGTTATATCTTTTATTTCAAACATCAGAAACCATGCAAATATGCCCGGGACCATATGTTCAAATCACATTTTCTGGACAGATAATTTCATACAGAATATTGTGTTGAAGTTTGAAGAAACTGTAGTTACTTTTCAATGTTATTTCATCCACAAATGTAGGCAAGTACTATGTAATCCTATTACAGGTCACTCAAGCCTTGTGGTTAAATATCTCAGAAACAAGCTCGGGACCCCCCTATTTTTTTCTTATTTTCTGAGAGTATATATTCTTTGGAACATCTGGTATAAATATGGTGAAATCGTAGTTACTTCTAGCCTATACCCGCCGGCCACCTTAAGTAAAAAACAAAAGAACCAATATTCTTCAGAGGGAGGTGAGGGGGTGGGGTGGGAATGGTGACATAGGGATTCTGTTCAAGAATGTTATCGGTGTTTGTGTTAAGTTGAGGCAGGTTGGTGTAGAGATTTTGAGTACAACTCACAAACCGGAAGTGGGTGAGTGGAAACGGTACCAGAAGCCCCGTACTGTCCATCGGTCACCACACTCCAACCCGAGGCTTTGCTGTTACAGCTCCAGGCACAGTCTGTGGTTGTCTCTATGCTTTAGCACTAAGGCCTGTGGTTGGAGAGTGTGAGTGCAGAGATCAGGGGGATTGGTGACAGATCTGCATCTGAAAGGCAGTACAGGCCGGGGTATACTCGTGGTACAGGACTGACCAACTGTGTTTTTGTTTTTACCGAATGGCTCCAATATTACTGATGCTGCATTTCATAGTCTACAGACCCTGCACCAAACCTCGTCATATAAAGCTGGGAGACTCTCCTGTAATGTATCAAAATAGCACAGTGGTTTGCCGCAGAATTTCTATGATGAATTAGGAAATGAATATCCAGCCTATTGTCAAAATGGAACAGCCTAAATTAACTTCACGGACCATTGACTGTCTGATATATAGGCCTGGCAGACACGTGTCTCGGTAGCTCAGTTGTAGCAAGCCTGTTACTTAACCTGCGGGTTGTGGGTTTGAGCCCGTCTTGGAAAATTCCTTACCATTTTCTAAAATAAACCCAGGGTGAGCTTGTGAAGGTTCTGAGAATGTCCCCAGGTCAACACCGCTAGTCGCGTCACCAATTTTTCCCGATTATCCTTTGGATCCAGGATCATTAAAAGGGGGTGTGCACTATTTAAAAAGTCTCCCCTTACAACTTTGGGGCCAAAATGTACATAGAAAGAGGATTAGATTTGCCAAAAATAACGCCACTGCTTTAAGGCTATACATGTCGGTCCATGGCACCCCACTATACACCATAACAGCTCCATCCCCTCTGGGGCTCCCCCTCCACCTCACACCAACCTCTCACTGCAGCATGCATTCTGTACCAGACATGGCACCACCTGAGCAGAGCACCTCTCTGTACGCATACAGCCATCTTCAGCCACTTTGATGATTGATGCAACTGGTTTTGAGGTAAACCAGGGGTGTGTTCGGTGAGTGACGCCTCTGCTAGGAGTGTGGACCTACTAGAGAGGGCCTCCCCCATCCACCCCCACCTCAGAGTGAACCTCAGAGTGCCCGGATGCTTTATCCACCGTGACCTTGACCCTGATAGGGCATCACTTCTCCCGGACCACCTCCCCGCCCCAAGGTCACACCCACCAAGGTCAAGGTCAGCCCCAGATGACCTCTACGCTGGTCTCCGTCAGGGGCTGCATCCATCACACAGCAACCAGCGCGGCACCAGCGGCAGATGGTCATGTGACATCTGACGTCATAAAACCATCACTTCTCGGTCCCCAGAGGGGGTTTATCTTCTCTTCTACTTATTCCTCCTTTTTCTGAGAGGCTTCAAGACTCAGGGGTCCTATATTTTAACCTTTTACGGGAATAGTTACAAACTGTAGTGCTATTTTTCTGGCATGATGCCTGACATGCCAGGGCTGCTGCCATACATCATGCTGACCCTATGGGTGTGATACCCTCCCGCAGAGTCGCTTTGCCGGCAATGCGTTGGTAGATCATAAAGAGAAATGAACACAATGCGTTGAGGCGCCATGCAGTCCTTGACCCTTTAAGGACGACATGTTGCTAAAAGATGACTTGTCGTCATGATGCACCAATGCAGCTCGGGCGAGTAGATGATGCACCAATGCAGCAGTGGAGAGTTACTTGCCGGGCTACATTCATGCGTCATGACGACCAAGGGCATGATGCATTAAGGCATAATGCCGTCCTTAAAAGGTTATACCCCCCCCTCCCCCTGAGGGTATCAGTTAGACTCTATGTGCCGTGGTGTATACAGGGTTATACCGAGGTTGCAGGTTCTTTAGTAGGGGGCACCATTGCTTGATCTGGTAACCGGCGAGATAAGCAATGATACAGCAATCACAATGGGTACAGGCTGTTACATAATGCCCCCTAAGAATTCCGCAGTGAAGGCCAGGGAATTTTTTCATTGGTTGATATTGCAACCGGCTAGATGCCTATACCCCCCCCCCCCCCCCTTAGGGCATCAGTTAGAGTCTATGTGTCGTGGTGCTTGCTGAGCGATAGGCAGCGCCTCTAGAGAACACTCGTCTTTTTTTTACAAATCAATCTCCTGCCTCCCCTGTAGGGGGGTTACTCTGTAGTTCTTGTCCTGGGTAAAGCTCGGTCAGTGACAGCTTCAGGGTGTGACTGACAGCGTGAACGGCGCCTGTCACAGCAATGGGACATTTATTTTTTATTTAAATTCAGCTTTCATTATCTTTCCACATGATTCTATTCAAACGCATCTCTCATAGTTTTATACTTCTTGGATGGTCCTTGGCAGGATCTCAATGCTCTTCCTAACGTTGTCAGAGCTTTAAACCCATCATGTTCTGAACATGTTCTGAAATATGTATAACCCCCTTTTCAGTACAATCTCCATCCCTGGAAGTAGATATCATCTCCATGGTTTCCTGTCAGAACTCTCAATGGTAGTAGTTCCTTCACTCTGCCCTTTGTCATTATGATGCATAAAGAGCCCTGGTGAGTAACTCGCCGGCCTGTATTGATTCGGGGATGTAATTGCTTTGTTAACACGGTTAATTAAGTAGCACCCGTAACGTGTGTGTGTGTGTGGGGGGGGGGGGGTGGGGGGGGGGGGGGGGGCTCCACCCGAGCGGGATGAGGAGTAGCTCAGGGCGTGCGATAATGTTGATGGGAACCTTAGAAGCAAGAACAAATATAATTCAGCACACTTGGATTCCATAAGAATCTTCTGATTTTGATTCCAAAGCTGAACATGGATGGTACCAGTAGAATCAGTTTTCCCATCATGATATGTATCTTATTTAGGACTGTTACATAGCCCAATAAACACCAGACAAGACAGTGAAGGTGGAGAAGGCAGTAAGATATAGTGACTAACCTAACTCTGAGGGACTAGAGTCTATAATGACCCCCCAGGAGGACGGAGATCCTGATGGGTCAGCATCCATCTCCTGTGGTATGCTGCAACTGCTGATTATCATTATGGAGGGTAGGCTACTGCAGGGAGGGGGGGGGGGGTAGTGAGGGGTGGGCCACTGCGGGGGGGGGGGGGGGTAGGCAGGGGTAGGGGGCGCCTCCATGGTTTAACCCTTTAAGGACAGCATAATGCCTCAAGGTCCATATCAATTTGCCATCATGATGTTGCACCGCCTTGAGGGTAAGTATTTCTCCAGCGCTGCATACATGTAGCATGCTAAGCTTTCGGAATTGTATCAACGTCATAGAGTTTGACCATAGGGATACATGAATAAATGAAGCGAGTGACTCTGCAGGGCTATATTAATGAATCATGCGGACACCAAGGGTATAGCGCAGTAACTGGAAGGAACTTGTTCTCGGTGATAACACTGGAAGTATTGTGAGATGTTGGCTCTGCTCTCGCAACCTAGCTTGTTCCTTGCACTCTATGGTGTGTGGGTGTCTGGTCACTACCTAATTCGCACGAGAGACTCCCATCTCAGAACTAACATGGCCACATACTCAGGCTTGTGTTTCAGGTTACATAGTCTGAAAATCTAGGTAGGGTAGGTCGGATTTTTTTTTTTACTTTGGCCCGAAAAGTACCCAAAACTGACTCACAAACTTCAGCGCTGACTCGTCGATAATGGCGTTGACTCGTATACTATCAAATTGACTTTGAAATAGCCCCAAAATTGTTTTATAAAGGCAGATTGATCCCATGGCCTGAAAAGTACCTAAAATTGACTCGCAAAGTTCAGCGCTGACTTGCCAACACTGGTGTTGACTCGTGGACCATCAAATTGACTCAAAAATTACTTAAATGTTTTTTATTTCAAAATTGGATAAAATTTCTAGGGTCGGCCCTGTTTTGCTAGGTAGGGTCGGGTAACCTGAAACACACCTTTTTTTTGGCCTCAGAGCCACCTGAATTATCGCTATAGTATTAGTACATTAAAGCCCTGTGCGGCCCTTACAGCGTTCAGTATGCATGCAGCGTGGAGGCTGCATCCACGGGGAGCGACACAAACATGTGGAGCGGGTAATAAATATTATTAGAGCCCCCCCCGGGGGTGTACCTAATGACCACCCTGCTGCTACAGCACTATCCTACCCTGCCACGCTATATGTGTAGTACCATAAAACCCTGTATCAGCCTAACTCGTGTAGTAGCCGCACCTAGACTTTGGGAATAACCTCACGTATAAGCCTAATTCTCCTATAAGCCACACTCCGACTTGAGACCGATCCTATAAGCCACACTGATGATCTGAATATGGTGACTTTAATACTGTATTATAAAAGCAAAAACTCGCATATAAGCCGCAGCCCGACCCTATAAGCCGCACTCGCGATCTGACTTGCTTACAAGCCACGGCTTCTACGTGAGATTTTACTGCAAGCGCACCGGGTGTTTCATAATGGCGTCCTTAGTACTTCAGTAATGTACATTGAAAAACTCAGGTATAAGCAGCACTCTAACTTTGTCCTGATCCTATAAGCCGCACTGGGGATCTGACTTGCGTACTAGCCGAGGTTTTACGGTACCAGAGCTGCTAAAACCAGTTATAGAGAGCCCCATCTGTGTAGGAATATGATACTGTGGTATTAACTTAGCCATAATTTAGTGGCAGATATTCTGGAGGATGAATATATCCTCATACCTCCTGTAAGTGATTATAATACACCATAGTACATTAAAACACTATGCTACCATTAAAGGGTTGTAATGGCCACCCTGCTACTGCTGCACTCTCCCACCCTATACCATGACGGACTATAATACTGCCATCAGACAATGTTCAGCTATGTGGCAATATGACACTGTAGAATTAACTGCTGCATGAAGGAAGTTGGTTTGGAACTAAAAGCAGGAAATTGGTGTAAGCCTAGAATTAACTATAGGTGGCATATAATTTTTTTTAGAAATGCAAAAGGTGCTATGCTTAATTACTGGAAGCGCAGTATAAAATACCCACCATTGAATACAATGTGGCCATATTCAATGGGCTCAGAAAAAGTTGTCATTCCTTTATTAAGTGGCTTCAAATGAAAAATAGATACAAATGCCAACTACATTGATATTTTCTCTGACATATTTCACTATATCACGAGGCTGAGTGGGATATGGCCCCAGCCACCATTCGTTAAATACGTCAGACTGTATCAATGAGCGTTGGCGTTTGTCTATATACTTCATACTGTGTTTTTTAGAATGGCTGCAACCCTTAAATAACAATTCACCCCTCCCCTATCTGACATGCTGGTGTTTGAGTAATGGACGCCTGGTCCATATTTCAAAGAAAATCACCATCCATGACTAATAGTGAAATATGGTTCCAATATAACACGGGAAACTATGCGGAAAGCCTTGGTCCTGCCCTACCCAGCTTCTGTAGGGTCTGCCTAGACTGGCCCCTGTCTCTGAGTGTACTCTATAGGACTGCCTAGACTGGCCCCTGTCTCTGTACTCTGTAGGGTCTGCCTAGACTGGCCCCTGTCTCTGAGTGTACTCTATAGGTCTGCCTAGACTGGCCCCTGTCTCTGTACCCTATAGGGTCTGCCTAGACTGGCCCCTGTCTCTGTACTCTATAGGGTCTGCCTAGACTGGCCCCTGTCTCTGAGTGTACTCTATAGGGTCTGCCTAGACTGGCCCCTGTCTCTGAGTGTACCCTATAGGGTCTGCCTAGACTGGCCCCTGTCTCTGTACTCTATAGGGTCTGCCTAGACTGGCCCCTGTCTCTGAGTGTACTCTATAGGGTCTGCCTAGACTGGCCCCTGTCTCTGTACTCTGTAGGGTCTGCCTAGACTGGCTGCCGTCTCTGAGTGTACTCTATAGGTCTGCCTAGACTGGCCCCTGTCTCTGAGTGTACTCCATACTCCACGTCTATCCCAGCCACTTCTAGCTCAGATCCTGTAGAGCAAAAATGACAAGTTAATTTCCTTTATGCCATATTTCATTTGCTGTATACATTAATGACTTGTGCAATGCTAGAGTCTGCCGTGTGAGTGGAGTTTAACAAAGCCTACATGTGACTGGATCTCCTAATGCATTAATCTTTGTCTGTTTCCTTTACCAGAAGGTATCTAAGTGACCAGCTGGTATCAATGTTACCAACACAGCACAGACTCAGAGATATCTCTGTGATGGCACACCATACATGTGTTAGACATCATACAACACCCCACTGCCGGAAATTGCCGTCACTCAAACTGTACTAACCCTTTTGTGACATTTGTCGTCAATATGCACCAATGCAGCCCTAGTGAGTAACTCGCCGATCCTTTGCGAGTGTATCAGACTCGTAGGGTCATCATGATGCATGAATGCAGCACTGGCGAGGTACTCACCAGAGCTGCATTCTTGCATCATAACGACCAAAGGGCATGATGCATTGACGCACTGTGCGGCCCTTAAAGGGTTAACTCCACTCAGCCCTAAATCAGCCCTGTATAACTTTCACTTTAATCCTCATAAATCGTTTTTGGATTTAATCTAACCAGTTATATCAAGAAACAAACCTTGAATTTCTCAGAATTCAACGTGTGTTTAGCTATGTCAGCTGCGGGAATGTAAGGGGGTGGGTTCAGGGTCAGACATTTACCAAGCACAACAGGGCTCAGGAGGAATATTAAACACAAGAGACAGTCCAAGAAGCTCTTAACTGTACTTTGGTCTTTTCAAATACCTGGATCCGCCCGCTGTGGCAGGTGTCTGGGTATGCTCAGGAGGGGCTCAAACATGTTGCTGCCCATCCCCAACCTGAATATACACACCCTTAGAAAAGTGTATTACATTGAAACGATTTTTGCAGCTACTTTTAAATAACATACTTTTCTTTGTAATAAACTGTACACTACAACACACATTTGACCAAAAGTGTGTTGATCTCAAAAGTGTAATGCAAATGCACGTGTTACTCTTTCTGTATGTTACCACAACACACATTTGTTATCGCGTACTACTGCATTGACCTGCTGACTCTGCAGGTGTGTGGCAGTGAGATAGTGGGAGTCCAGCTGAGGTATGCCGCACCCTTGTTGTACCGCCCGGTATCAGGGTATCAGTTAAGGTGACAGTACACACTGACTTATGGTACAGGGGAACATGCTGGTCACATACCTGCACCACAGATAGCATAACCCTGTAAGGACGGCATGATGCCTCACGGCCAGTAACGCGCGCCATAGTTGACCCTTCAGGAAGGTATCAACCCCCTAGACTTGGTATGCTGCATTAATGCCGCTAGGGCTGCATCATGCCATTTCATTCAAAACATTTCATTCAAATGCCATTTCATTCAAGACCCAATTATATCTCCACAGCTCTGTTGCCCAATAGCACGTCTTCAAAAGAGCTATGAACCGTATATTTAGATAAATATGTTGATAGAATAATCTTTAAATCACATGAAATAAACACAGATAATGAGAGATCTACTCTAATCATCCTGAACTCTTGGTTTCCCCACTTTTAGTGCCTTGGATCACATCACAGATTCAAACTCAGTACGATATTTAGACAGATCATCGTGGACCTCTGTCTAGTTACTGCCCTTTAAGAAAGAGGTACCCTGGAGATGTTTAGAGCAGCATGTTGCCGTTACAGGGTTGCGGCACCACCAGGTATGCTGCAGGTCACCTATAGCTGCCACCTGGACGGACACCACACCACCTACCTGTCCCTCACAGAGGGGTTATCTACCTGACACTACCACCCCTCCACCTCCCCCCTGCCTGCCCCTATCTACCACAGATAACTGTACAAGGGTGCAGAATGCGTACAGGAGGCCATAAAGATAGCCACAGGTCAGGGTGCTCCATCATGACGATGTTGGCTCTGCAACCCCCCACCCCCCTGGTGTGAACAGATCCCTGCGCGCCGCCTGGGCTGTCTGTCTACCTCTATAACCTGTGGCCCGCAGCGCCATTTTAGCGGCCGAATTATGACACAACTTACACATACTCACTGTGTGATTTCTCCCCCATTGAAATCATATAAGACTCCAGTTCTGCCCGAACAAGTGAGTGCTTGTACAATTCCTGTACTGTGGATTCCCATTGGTGTACAGAAGGTCCCCACAGGGTGACCAGGTACATCTTTACAGGTACCCCATGTACCCTCTCCACCTGCCTCCTATCCAGCAGGCACCCAGCTCAGAGGTCAAACAGGGGTCAAACAGGCCATCTCAAGGTCAGCTCAAGGTGAAGGTCAGGGGTGCACACACAAAGGTTAGAGGTGAGGGATGGTAGTTCTGCTGATTGCCGCTGGTGGGGGGGTGGCGCTGGTGGCAGGGTGATGAGGGAACAGGTACACGTAGTTCTAGTGTACAGACACCAGGGGTCACCTAGGTAGTCTGTGACGGGCTGAACGATGACTTGAACCTTTGAGATGCTGCAGATACCCTATTTAGTGCCTGCAGATAGGTCAAAAGCGACCTGGCGACCTGGCGTTTTGGAGGCGACTTTCGACCTAAAGCAATGATAAAAGTGACCTAGCAATTTTTGGGTAAAAATGACAATAGGATAAAGGGTAAAAAAAAACGACTTTGTGACCTGGGGGGGGGGGACACCTCGAGACCCCCTATTTAACTTGCTGCATCAGGGTTAGGAGTATCCATGCATGCATACTCAGGATGTTGTAACATGAAAGTAGTTCCAGTGAGCAGAGAGAACTACTCAGGGTAGTTTACGGCTTAGTTCTCATGTACCCTTGGATGCCGCAGTCTGTAACAGACCCTACAGCTACCCCCTGGTGGTGTTAGACAGAACTAGGTGACATGGTGACCGCCAGGTGCCGTGATGTGGGGAGCATGTCCGACATGGACAACATGGTTCACCATACTCTCGTTCCCAAATCCTTCCAAGGAAGGCTCTGGTAACTGCCAAATGTTGGGATTTTGCTGGGTCTGGGCAACCCCTGCTGGTAGCTTGGAACCAGCGAACAGGAACAGGAAATGGAACCAGAAATGCTGATGGTAAATCTACCTAAAACTACCATCATACATTCTGGTTCCATTTCCTGTTCCTGTTCGCTGGTTCCAGCCTACCAGCAGGGGTTGCCCAGACCCAGCAAAATCCAAAGTTCAAGGTCATTTGGCTGTCCCGCGAGCCTTCCTTCAGAAGGATTTGGGAACGAGAGTAGGTCCACCACAGGGACACCTAACCCTGAGTCACCCCTCACTGCATGTACTGCCCTCTACCTACCTCACCTTAGGCTGAGTCAGCCAGGTCTAAAATATCCTATACTAGTAGTAAACAAAAACCATTATACAATGTTTCTGAATATTACCCTATGACTCCTTTTCCATGGCTAAACGTTGTATAATAAGCTAAAACGTCACAGCAGTTGCATACGAGTGGTTTTACTCAATCCTTGTACGCCACAGGAAGCCATTCGTTGCCTTATAAAGCCAACTTGTGGCGTACAAGGATTGAGTAAAACCACGAGTATGCAAACTGCGTGATGTTTTAGATTTATTATACCTAGCCTTTATCTCTGGTTAAGAAAACTGCCCGATTAATCAAATGATGAAAATGTTATCGACAAAGAAACAGATACAAATTAATGTCATCATTTAGATCTAGATCTATACTGATATTTTTTTATGGAACTTCACTGGCGTGTATCAGACGTTAGTAGCCTAACAATTAGATCTACATTAGTTATAGTATATACCAACCGTTTCCATGCAAGGCTTAGAAATGGGAATTGGGATTTCTGGTGCGGATCAGGATTGGGGGTGAGGGCTGAGGTGCTGGAGGCCTGGTATTAAAACTTGTACGCCATGCTCACGACGTGTACGCCACGCTCACGACGTGTACGCCACGCTCACGACGTGTACGCCACGCTCACGACGTGTACGCTACGCTCACGACGTGTACGCCACGCTCACAGCCTGGTAGTGGCGTACAAGCACTTTTATGCCACAAATACGCCGTCAGGAGCTTCTATAGTTAAGAGATAGGGACTCTGTATGCTTTGTTGTCCTAGGTATAATAACGTTTAAGACGTTGTTTTGACGTCAGATAACGTATTTCTGTCAGGTAGGATATTGGTTAGACATTGTTGCATCCTGTGCACGGTCTCCTGGTACTTGTACATGAGCCTACTCTACACACATGTTTACAAGACACACATGCTAACAATATACACATACATACGGTAACAATATACACACATGTAGTGCAGGAAACGGGCGGTCTACAAACCAGTCAGCCGCTACACCTACACTGGGCACCCGGGACTGGGCACCTGTCTGTAGGATCACTCAAGCACTGATTCCATCATCTCCGGTTTTCAGGCAAGGGACCATCAGATGGCCACTATCGATGTGGCCTGACTCCGGTTGTCCAGGGTCAAGCTATAAATCCATGTGTTGTTACACATGTATGTGCTAAGAGAATTGCATGCATTGGTCATTCTAAAATTGTGTATGGAGGCAGCCACCTGAACCTCATCCTGACCTCTCGTGCCTTCTCGTGACCCCACGTCCCGCACGAGACTTGCCGGCAAAGGTCACGTGGTGTTTATGTATCCCAGGTGACATCTGGTACCGGACACGGGAGGGTGTGTGTGTGTGTGGGGGTGGGGGGGGTGTGGGGGTGGGGGATGGGGGGGGGGTTACAAAATGTCAAAATAAAACGGTGCAGTGACATTAAAGCATGTCAGACGGGATGAGATCGTCCATTAGATCCCCGACTACTGCCAGACACATGTAGACCGTGCCCAGTATCAGACTAAAACAAAGAGGCATGTATGGCTGTGTCTCACGACCTTGGGCCAATGTTTTTGTCTCTGACTAGGTGCCGTCTCTGACCAGGTGCCGTCTCTGACCAGGTGCCGTCTCTGACCAGGTGCCGTCTCTGACCGGCTTGGCTTGATAAGGTCAAAATACCAACAGCAGGAGGCTAATATTATAATTATGATAATATTTATATAACAACCGCCATAATGTTTTTACAAATCCTTATATATGACTATAATTCTTTTTAAAACACCTTTTTCTGACACCTGATCAGAGACGGCACCTGGTCAGAGACGGCACCCGGTCAGAGACAAAAACATTGGCCCAAGGTCGTGAGACACAGCCGTATACATGAAAAGGTTGGGTACAATTGGTGTAAACTGTTATTCATGTAGATACCATTGCCCTATTATGGGTATAGCTGGTGCAGGGTGGGGTTTACATGTACAACTGCAGCCAATGTGTCTGTGGAATGCTCATAGTTATTGGCTATAATCTCACATTAAATGTCTGTAACTGCATTCCAGTCGAAGTGTAGTTGGCACAGAGAAGTGTGGGAGGCTGTACATGTCTAATAAATACACCTGGTACGGTGCAGGCCTGCATCTGGTTGTCACTCCATGGTGTACACAGTGGCGTAGGAAAAATTTGTCAAGACATGTCATATGATACACATAATTCCCAATTCTTACCTTTCCCGCATAAGGAAAAGTGGGCGCAGAGGGGACAGGGCCCCCAAATTAGAACCAAAGGGGCCGCAGATACTACTTTTCTATACAATCCAATATAAATGTGTATATGATACATCATGCATAAAAACCGATACATAAAGTTGGTAGGAGTGGGCCCCCTGGGCCCCCCCAATAACGATTTGCTTCCTACACCTCTGGTACAACAACCATTGAATACATGCACCAACAGATAGAATACATCTCCAAGAAGACTGTTATATTTTACACCAAAAACTACACTTCGACTTTCTCTGGTCAACCTCTTACTATTTCATTTACTATTTTGGCTCCCCATGGTGGCTATAAACGGAATCTTGAACCTTGTTTCCCCCTACACTAATAATCTAAATGCTACAGGCCTTATTCTGTAGTGACTATCCCAGGTCACTACTGACTATACCTGATAGTATCAACAAACCATGGTTGGTCATATATCAAAAAATGACTGACTAGGTTTGTCGCTACTGACTAAATTCTGGAGTTCAAAGATTCTCTAGTCTGGGTGCAGTCACTCAGAGATTTACTGCTGATCTGACATTATAAAGTACCAGTTTGTAACTCTGCACTCTTTATCATCAAAAACCCCACCAATACGCAACACGACACTCACACACAAACAAACAAGATGGCGGCCGTTGTTTTGCTGCGGGACTACTTCCGGGATGAGTCGGCAGTTTCCATACGGCTACACATTTATGATGTTCCTTCGGTTTCGCGTCGTCCCAGGTAAAAAAATACCATGGTCGTTACCATGGTTTACAAGTCTGCACTATGATATACCATGGTTTACCACAATGTACTATAGTATACAATGGTAAACCAGTGTATGCATAACCCTAATTTATCATTGTGCACCATGGTAAATTATAGTTGCATTAACATTCTTGTAAAAGATAGTTAGCTGATTAAAATAGCATTATTGAATACCATAGTTTACCAGAAACTATTCCGCAAGCATGGAACTGGTGATTGATGATGAAGATTGGGAAATTGTTAACCACAGTTTATTGTGATATACCATGGTGATATAATTTACCACGGTATATAATCGTTGCCATTACTATGATTTACCATTGTATATCAATATCACGGTGAACAATGGTTTATATATCATGGCTTATCATAGTTAACTCAGGTATACTAAAGTGGTTACACTTGATATATGCAACTATAGTATACTATAGTATTATTTCCACTGTGGTATACCACAATACTTTGGATGATGGTAAACTCTGGTTTTGATACTATAGTTTACCATAGTGTAGTTGGGAATACTAGAGTAGTTACACCTAACATATGGAACTGTGGTATACTATTGTATCATGTTATTATGGTATACCACACTGTTTTCTAATCATGGCAGACTCTGATTTTGATACTGTGGTCTACCATTGTTTAATTGTCTATATTATGGTATGTTTACACCTATTGTTATGCAAGTAGAGTACGCTATGGGGCGGCCTTAGAGGTACCTGGGAGTGCATGTGGTGAGCTGTAGGTGGCATGCACCGAGCACTCACACCTACAGAGGTGTAGGCGGCCTGAGAGGTACCTGGGGCCGCAGGGAGTGAGCTGTAGGTGGCATGCACCGAGCACTCACACCTACAGAGGTGTAGGCGGCCTGAGAGGTACCTGGGGCCGCAGGGAGTGAGCTGTAGGTGGCATGCACCGAGCACTCACACCTACAGAGGTGTAGGCGGCCTGAGAGGTACCTGGGGCCGCAGGGAGTGAGCTGTAGGTGTCATGCTCCGTTCACAAACACCTACAGAGTATTTATCATGGTAAACTGTAGTTAATTTACCCAGGTTATTTGGCCAAACCCTGATAGAATTACTATGATATACAATGATATCACAATGTGCACTCACACCTACAGAGGTGGGGACGGCTTGAGATGTACCTGGGGCTCAGTTGGTGAGCTATACACATCATGGTCCTCACATAGCTCCCTGCGTCCCCCTCTCGTAGGTCTGTACATACACATATGAGCCGGCCATAGGTATCTTTTATTGACTGAGAACATCCACAAACAAGTTGCATCTTTCAACATTAGCCAATGGGATGTGTCAAATACAATTTATTTGGGGGGGGGGGGGACCATTAGACTAGGCTCCATGTGACATGTCTATGTACCTGGCGCTATTGGCTCTGTACGCAGCCCTAAGGGATGATGATGGCTCAGGCTCATGGGAATGCCACAGAATAGCTATACCCAGATGTCACAAAGTGAATATTTTTTTTCACCCCCGAGATTTTATTAAGGGTAATTAAGTTAGGATACCTATTAATTTCTTGGAACAAACTTTATGCTCTACCCTTTTCTGGGATGTAATTTTAGAACTTTTGTGGTATTTTTTAGCTTTTCCATGTTTATCTGAAAAAATCCATTATGATTTATAGCAATTAAAATGCTCTCATTTTATTTCTTATTTAAATATTTAAAAATATAGAGTATAATAATGCATAATTGAAAACGTTCCAGAACGATTGGAAATTTTTTTCTGATATTAATAGACACCATTTGCATGCAGATATTCACATTCTTTCACCTTTTTTCAATATTCTAAAGTCAATGTCACAAAACAACCATGTTAAGGTGTCCGTTACGTGTCCGTTACGCGTCCGTTACGCCATATGGCGCCATATGGCGCCATATTGACTACAGAAGCTATTAACATATGGCAGCTCATAATGTCGTTAATATTTGTCTTATAATAATTCTAAGAGTACCTACCCCCCCTAAATCGATGTCAGGGAATCCAATGAGGCTATCCATTTTTCTCTATTTTGAATGGTTGCCTAGCAACCAGCCCTTTTATATGAAAAAAGTCCGATTTTGTGGAAGCCTTAAAAAATCATGATTTTACATGGTATTTTCATGGTCAAGATACAGTGAGAAATAATCATAGCTATATCACAAAATTTTATGTGCATGTCCCCAAAGACCTATATTTTCCATTGCAATTGAGAAATAATGTGAATGAAAAGATTTTTAATTGACATATTTTTCACTTTTAATTGTTGCAAAGTCGTGAGTCTGAGCCTGATGCCTTAGCAAATTTATTCTTACACTTTTTTTTCCTTTTTAGAAGAGTATGGGACATGGTGGAGGCAACACAATTTGTTTATTATACCTAACAATTCTGTATAACAGAATTCGTTGTAGAAGTATTTTACTGTGATATACACTAGGAGGTTTGAAACACATTTACCACCCCTAGAAACTGCATAATAATGCCCAGTTCATGATATTTAAAGTATGTACTACAACGTGTATTAAAATACATTTCCCTGGCCTTACTAAGCACTTCATGCCCCCAAACTCATTTCCAGGCCCAAAATTCATGACGAGGCCATGCTAGGTTATGTGATGATATTATAATAGGGAATATAGAAAACAAATACATGGTATACCTTAATAACATCATGGTACACCATGGTATACTATGATCAGGCAACTATGGTTTATCATGGTGCATAGTTCAACCTTTTCCCACTAGATGGCAGGCCGGTTCCTGAGAAGATTATTCTGAGGAGTTCTAATCTTTACTGATGCTTATAACTGTTAAATTAAGCTTCATTTTTAATATGCTCAAGTAATCAAGAATAAACAATATATTCTAAAGCTATTTTTGACAAAGGATGCCTAATAAGTTGATTATGTACGCCAGGAACCTGTTAATATTATATACACACCCATTTGTGCGCAGTAGGGTTTGCATATAGCCGTACCACTGCAGATGTTTGTTCATAACAATCCCAGAGTAACCTCTACTTGTGAATTACGGATATAAAGTGTCTAGAAACATTTTATGTACTGACATGACAAAGACATCTTGATGTTAGGATGTTTCATTGAATGGATGTCGAACCATGTCAACTTTGGTATATATTATGATAATATTTACCATGGTTTACTATGATACAAAATAGTAAAGTGTATCATGGTATTCACCATAGTAAACCATGGTAAATTTACCACAGTATTTTGGCCAAACCATGGTATTTGGACCATGATTTATCATGGTAATTACTCTGGTATATTATAGTTTTTACCATTGTAAATTATGATATCAGATATCATAGTTGATCATAGTATTTACCATATTTAACTATGGTAAATTTACCCTGGTTATTTGGCCAAACCATGGTATTGATATCATGGTATATTATGATATCAACCATGGTGTATCATAATATACGGTAATAAATCATAGTAAAACATTAACTTTCATCAGAGATAAGATCATTGTATACCATAGTAAATATCATAGTAAATCATAGTAAGTATTACAGTTTACTATTGTAAATAAACCATGGTTTGGCCAAATAACCAGGGTAAATTAACCACAGTTTACGATGGTGAATACCATGGTATTTTTTTACCTGGGGTGTTTCACATTTACCATTAACTCAAAGTAAATGAGTCGGAAAATAATTCTAAAAAACGCGTGCATCCATCAGAATGGTAAAAAATAATGGTGTTTTTTCTGCTGTTGGTTCTGGATTCAGTGTTCTTGCAGACATTTGTTCGGGTTTCTCTGACTTTTTGTTGCCCTGTCTTTGTTTTGTAACTTGCACCAAGGTCCTGCTCAGTGCGTTACTGTGATTCTGGCATCATGATGCATTAGTGGAGGAACTGGCGACTGCCAGGGGTTCGGTCATGCATAATGGCGAACCTACGGGCTCTTGATATGATTTATTTCAACCCAAAGAGTCGGCATGATGCACCAATGCAGGCGTTGTGTAGTGCATCATGCCGACAAATAAACATGATACCTTGAGCCATGCCGACATACAGCACTGTTTTTCTCTGTAGTGTGCCTACAACTTGCATTCATGTAAAAATGTATTCATATTTCAAAAATTATTCAGTCACTAAATATTTGTTTGTTTGCTTTGTTTCAGGTAAGTGTGACGTCATCAGTCTTGGAGTACCTTACATGTATCAGACACCGATAACTGTGAGTAGAAGAACCACCATCTCTGCCATACAAGAATATACAGGATGGACAGGGGCTTCTAATATATTATTGATTAAGCGATAGAATTTCAGGGGCATAGAGAGTAACCTTTTATTGGGAGTTGGGGGCCAAGATTCCACACCAGTGAGTTGACATAGACCTTGATTTATTTTTCTTTACGTTTATTACAAACTCCCTTCTCTAGTCGGTAACTAGGAGAATGTCCAGCTGTAATTGAGCGTGCTGTAGGCAGTGCTGCAGCGTCCAGGGGTGAAGGTGTCTAACACGGCAGTCTGCCCGTGTATATTTAGTTACATCATGAGAAACACGGTGTAGTTTATTTCCGCACATCTTCCTGGATCCCGGTGATTACTTAACCCGTCCTGTACAAGCTTACCACCTGGTGTACCCCTCCATGCCCTGATCCCCTCATCACCCCCCCACCCCTCACCCACATGGTAACCCCCCCCACCCCCCCCCCCCCCCATCCCCACCCTAACTCCTACCTTTAGCAGTAATCCTCTAAAACTGCTGCAGTAGTTAGCCCTGTAAGGGCCGCATAGGGAGCTCATGGTTCCCACCAATGTCAGGGAATTTGAAAGTTGTCTGGAAAGTCATGGGATTTTCCAGAAATGTGCTGTGTGTCATGGAATGTCATGGGATATGAAAATAATGGAATTGATATTATAAACTCTCATAGAATGTACCATTATTTGCTTTCTAGTTTTGAGACATTCTTTTGGGGCGGCCAAGCCCCCCCCTCTCCACCCCCACAAAAATGTCATGGAGAATTGAGATCTTTGTTATGAAAATGTCATGGAATTCAATCTTTTTTTGTGGGCACCCTGGTAGCTTGACCTAGAGTCCACCCAGAATGTTTAGTCATTTCTGATAAGCCCTCGTTTTGTATATCACAGTACACTTCAAGTGTTACTTTCTCAAGCAAAGGACAAATAGAAACAATACCATACAATAATGAGTGTATAATTAAGGTGGACATCTCAAATTACATGGTTGATTCTATGTCAAGCTACCCTAATGCCCTTTGCCGTCATGATGCATTCTGGCGAGTTACTGACCAGGCCTGCATTCAAGCATCATTCTGACCCTGTGGAGGTGATACACTCTGGAGTCATGATGCTTGAATGCAGTCCTGGTGACTTACTCACATTAATTCATCCTTGATATGACGCCCAAGGCTGTACCACATTAAAGCACCATGCGGTCCTTAAGGTAGGGTTTCAGGGTAATTCCGCTGAACACATTTTTAGTGTATTATTTGTCACAGGTATGCTAAAATTATATGTAACACATACCAATCTGACCGGAATTGATGTCCCCTTCAAGTAAATTCCATTTTGTGTAGCGTTGCTAGGCATGGAATGAAAACGGAACAAAAACGTTCTTTTTGAGCTTCTCAATCTTCAGACGGACTTATGGGATAGAAATTGAATGTGATTATAACTTCTGATGATTGGACACATATGTTGAAGTCATTTCCTGGGGAGCTTTTTGGAATCATGTCAATACCTTGAATATTAAGGTCAGGAGAGCTCTTCAAAGTTGCATGGTTACTAAAAATGTGTGATTTTCCCTGATTTTTGCCCAAAAATCACCATTTTTAGTAACTAAGCAACTTTGAAGAGCTCCCCTGACCTTAATACTTGGAATATTGATATGATTCAAAAAACCTCCCCAGGAAATGACTTCAATATGTATCTTCAATCATCAGATATAATTATTTTGTTGAATTTCTGTCCCAGAACTCCGTTTGAAGATTTGGAAGCTAAAAAAGAATGTTTTTGTTCCATTTTCATTCCATGCCTAGCAACGCCTAATAAAATGGCAATTATTTGAAGGAAACATCAATTCCAGTCAGATTGGTGTGTGTTACATATACTTTGAACAAATCTGTGGAAAATAATGCACTAAAAATATGTCCAGCTGAATTACCCTGAAACCCTACCTTAAAGGGTTAACTACCCTGATCCCCCAGACTGTTGCTGCATGAGATAATCCGTCCCGTAATGAGGTAATCCGTCTGGTAATCCGCCTCATCCTCCTGGGTAATCCTGTAAGGACGGCATGATGCATCAACACGGGCGTCATGATGCACTAATGCAGCGCTGAGATACATTTTGTGGTACCAAATACCTTGAATGCTGCACTAGTGCGAGCTACTCACCAGGGCTGCAGTCATGCATCATGACTACCAAGGGTATGATGCATTAGCTATCATGCCATCCTTAAAGGGTTACAGAGTTAATCCCCCCTGACTCCTGCTGCTACATCCATCGTTATCCCCTCACCCCTCATCTCACCTGCCCCCCCCCCCCCACACCAGGGTAGAAACTACAAATAAGCTACACCTATAGTATATATACACCATGCATGTATTAGTGTAGGCCTCCCCGCCCCCATCTCCCCCCCCCCCTCACACACTGGGGTAGGCTACAAATAAGCTACAAATGTATACATCATGTATTGACGTAAGCTCCCTCTCTTCACCCTGGCATCATCATATTGGAAGATGGACATCCCAAGTTGCAGAGATAATTGGTCCTACAATACTAACATTAATTGTGCGTCTACTATGTCAAACAACAAGAAAGGAATGAAGAAGATTCTGGTTTGAATACTGGTGTAGTATCAATGGCTACAATACAGTTTCTTATAGAGCTACACCTACCAGGTGATGAGCGGGCATCAGCTGGTATAGCTGAAGACTATATGATCAGGTTACCAGACTTACCATGATCTCCCAGTTAATCCAGGCATTGAGAACTCAGAGAGCCTCGTTTCTTCCCAAGTCAGCATGTTTACCTATAGTATAGATGAGGAAAAAGGGTAAGGTTGTATTTGGTGAGAAATGTGAGCGATAATTGGGGACCTTGTGGCACTGGTTTGGCATCAGGAAGGCCCCCTGGTGGTGAGGCTAACACACACATGTTTGTCCTGCAGGGCCTCTTGTACATGAATGGGCGGCTTCTAGAAACGTATGGCTACACCTGAACACATAGATTGATTAGTTTCAAACCATAAATCATCAGTGAATTAAAGTGAGTTGGCTCGCAGGGAATATCCATCCATGATGGCGTCCCTACCTTCTAAATTCTAACCCATCAGTGGCAACCTGGCATAATCCTATAGTTATAGAGATTTCTAGTTAGTACTCTGTCTTGGTTAAACCGCAGCGTCCTTATAGGAGTTAGGATTGTTACCGAGGTACAAGAGTTGTAAACATGACCAGCATACTGCCAGACTAGGTCGTCAATGTCACCGTCACCCAGCACCTTCAATGTTAAAGTCGTCAAGGTCAGAACAGCCGACGTCAAGGTCATTAAGGTCAGTGTCAAGGTCATTGGAGTTGGACCAAGGTTAAGTGGTATTGGCAAATAGCCGCGGGCATTACGAGGTGTCACGATATAGTTAGTGAAATAACAAATACACAACATAAGTCATCTCTTGTATAGAAAGCCATTGGCTATCCATTGTGTTATAGCAGTCATTCACAAGCTGATTGAAAACACATAGTTCGTGTTTAGGGATCATAAAATTATGAGATATCTGAGTTGATAGAATCAAACAATGGCCGATAAAGGAGAATACAAAATGTGGGTATCCATTAGCATAATGTCTTATTCTTGGATATTTTCGGGGGTCTTATTCTACATCCCCAGACAGATAGCTAACCCTAACTGTATTCAGAAAGAACTAAGCTAACCCTAACCCCTACCCTAACCATTGAGCAGGTATCCAGTGTAGTTTGTTTCTTATGAAGCATCCCCTGGAGGACTGGGGGATGATCAAGTATAGTGCTTTCTTATAAAGAATCCGCTGGGGATAAATGATATTATCTTATGCTTGCTAATATGATGCACGTAGGCGCTACTGACCTCCACCCTAACTAGGTCTGTGTTGGAGCATACATACTACCCATAATGCCCTGGAGGTACTAACCCTACACGTGGGTGTACATCAGGTATGGATCAGGCACGCCGCTGATCAAAGTACACCCTGGAGGGAAGTGTGTGTGTGTGTGGGGGGGGGGGGGGGGGGAGGATGCTAACACACAGGAGGAGCTGCGGCCAAGGTCAGTGTGTGTGTGTGTGGGGGGGGGGGTACAGGTAGGTAAAGGTAGGAAGGCCTGGACTCAGTCAGCTGGATGACATCACACAAGGTCTCCCAGAGCTCTCATGTTCCTAAGTCACAACGGGGAGATGAATTGTGCAGGTAGGTCTTTGTAATTGTAATGAACAGATGGAAACAATGTTTTGAACTTGGTACTACTTTTCCCTACGCCACTCCTTTCTCTGTGTATTGACGGAAACTGCAACAAAGTATTGCTGATGGACACTGGCGCCGCCTACTGTTTCATGACTAGGTTTACATGGGAAAAAACAGTGATTTTACATCCACTGTGTCATAGGTGTATACTGTCTGCCCATAATCAGTAACAATGAGAGAGATGGAGAGAGGTTCTGTGCAGATGCTTTCGGCACTTAGACAGGAAACCTAAACGTTAGTACAAGTAGGTGGAAAACGCACACACAATAATGACTGAGAAACGAATGGCACATTAAATTGTATTTCAAGGATTGAATAAAACAGTATCACCTGATGGCAGATAGAATAACCCACCCAAGGTGGAGGGTGAGGGCTGAGGCTCAAGGCTGCAGTCTTGTATCATGTATCCTTACCTACAGTATGTTACAACCCATACAATACCAGGCTAACAGTGGTCACCATGAGCTCACCTATTGTAGTCATAAACAACACCACAAAGAGGGTCACTGCACCAGTATGCCGAATGTGGGTATGTGGGTCATATAGTACATGGGTCAGGGGGGGGGGGGGGGTAACGCCTTAATGACAGCGTGATGTCTTAAGGGTCATGTTCATTTGTCCTCATGATGCACCAACGCAGTGGGCGAATCACTCACCTGCATTGGTGCATCATGTCAGACCACTTCAGGAGTGTATCAACACCGTATAGGCTCGACATGATGCATGAATGCAGCTCTAGCGGGTAGACTCACCAGGGCTGCATCCAGGCGTCATGACCAGTGACGGATACAGGATTTTGAAAAGGGGGTGCAGGAAAGATTCTCCTTTCCTAACTTTTGTGCCAAATTTTATATTATAAAAATGTTAAATTTGCCCAAAAAAGGGGGGGGCGCCCCCTAAATCCGCCACTGATGACGAAAAGCGATAGTAGTAGGCCCACATAAACCACTGTGCGGTTGTAGAAGGGTTACGGCCCCCACCTACCGGGTACCTTTACACATTGTCTGCTCTGAGATCTGAGGCTGACCTACATACAGCATCAAAGACGACCTTGACCCTGTTACCTGTGACCTCTGTGTCTACATGGCCGCCTACCAGAGCTGAATACCTGTAGCCGTGACCTTGTGTGACCTTCCTTGACCTGCCGTGACCTGACCTTGGTGATAATACCACCGGTAATCCTCCTCTGGTCCTACTGTCGGTAGTCACAGCCTCACACAATGTAAAGGAAGCAGTAAGACAACGTTATAGCTGTTATTATGACTTTCCTACATTGCCATGTTAACATCTCTGTTAGGGCAGTCCCAGTCTGACTAAAACGGTAGCAGAAAGACAGGAACTGATCAACGCTATATTGATGCATGGTATGGCTTTGACTCATTATGCAGGGCATATCGTCAAGATAACCCCCCTTGTAGAGAGTCCAGCAGTGTCTGACTCCCTCCAACACTTGACTCTGGACACAACCCTCATGCAACTAGCAGCAAACACTCGGATGAGCTGTCCCTAATGCATCATGGCCCTGGTTGTGGATTTGACGACCCTAGACTCGTCATTTGGAGTGGGCCACCACCTGGGCTAACATTGTCAGTTAGATGAGTCTAGGTATGTGTCCGACTCCAGGTGACTGTACCCTCTGCTAGTATATTATCAGGTTTACTGGGTGCTGAGATATCACTACTGGGTGCAGGCTAAGTGGTCTGCCCACTTAGGGGAACCCTCTAGAGCAGGGTGCCTCAAGGCTTGGGTTTCATTCGTTGTAACACTGACAAACATACGTAGGCATACTGTTGGATTCATTACCAGTTGGAAGTGCATCAACCGGCATGATACGTAGATGCATCATGGTGTGGGAGTGCATCACCCGGCATGATACGTAGATGCAACAATAGGGGCACTGCTAGAGCGTAACTCGCCAAGGATTCATTCGTGCTGTCCTTACAGGGTTACTCACTCAGGGAGCAGCTCACGGTGGTTTAAGAGCAGCTCTTTACAAACTAATAACAGGAACCGCAGCATTATAAACTGACGTCAGTCATTACAAACTGACGTCAGTCATTAACGTGCCAATGTTGGTTTTATGGCCCCATTGTCATTGAGCATACTATGCTCAATTCCAACATGGCTAAGTTTATATTACCACCCTTTTGTTCATGGTTAAATGGCCATAGTTTCTCCTGTAAATGGTCTTTTGTAATTCATTCTGGCCCATGTGTTAACTTTACCTATAACCCTGTACCATGTGCAATATTTTTTTCGGGGGGTTGCTAAAAACATCATAAATCATGAAAATGTGATTTGCCTCATTCCATTCTGCCTTTGGTCACTTTTTATGTCCATGTAGCCCCTCACAGGGTCGGCCTCACATTTAGTCCTATAGTGCATAGAAATAGTTTCTCTTTAGTGATGAAATGTGCATATCTAAATGCCTGACATATGTGGGCAAACAATGCAGTATTTCTGTATCCTGTACAATCTTTATTTTAGCAATGGTGACGAATTAAAGTGAGAACATTGTTCCAAATTCTCCCTGTTATACTTGTATAGTATAATTGTGTTGTTTTCAACAAGAGTGGAGGCACCAGTGGGTTGTGAGTAAAGTGTGTCACCACTGGACACGGGGGAACAGTTAACCCTTTACGGATGGTTTGCTGCTGTGATGTCTGATGCTTTCATTGGCATGATGCATGGATGCAGTCCTGCCTAGCAAGTCACCAATGCTATAAATTAATGGCATTGTGAACCATTAATGCATCCATTGGTGCATCGTGACAATAACTTGATTTGAAGGGACTATGCCACCCTTAAAGGTTTGATGAGGTTTCAAGCTGTCAAGATTTATCACCTAGTGGTACAGAGGGTTAAAGGAAGTGAAGACGACCACCTGTTTTGTAGGGTAACAGTGATAGTAGTCTGGCACAAGTCTCCCTTCCACATCATGTCCACACACAGTGCCTATATATATGCATGGGTTTATACATACATCTAATTTTACTTTACTGAATAGCTACGTTTGAAAAATCAAATAGAAGCGTCTTAATCAGTATACTGGTAATAGGTATCAGGCAACCAAACATAGGTATTAATATGACTACCCAACATTGGCACGTTTCTTATGGCTTTACTGAGCCACTTTTTCTGCTGCTACCGTCTTACCATTAAATGCTTGCTTGTTACAAACTGACGGCCATTAGACCTACAGGCACACTTATAGCAGGCACTTACTCAGCCGGACCCTCCACACCCAGCCCACCCACATATACACCTTATAGGCCAGTTTTACAGTGTTATTTAGGTTAATATTTTGTTACTTGAATGTCATGAATGACATGTGTTGTCGTGCCTCAAATGACCCCACCCTCCTCATCGGCTCACTTGTCGGAAATTCCCTACTTTCTCTAATATGGCAATATGAGCACTCTCTCCATATGTTTTACGCAACATATTCATGGATAATATTTTTACTATGGATCATCTTTTTATGGATGTAATAATGTTCTCGTTTCACTATTTTCGATTCCATCACTACAATTTACTGCCACAATAAAAAAAAACAGGTTTGATTTGAGTTGAATTGCAAAATGGCTATTTCTGTGATATATGTATAGTTTTAACCCTCTAAGGACAGCATGATGCCTTGATGCCGCGATACATCATGCCGACAACAGGGCACAGAGCAAGAGAATCAAGACGTACGCTATCAGGTTAAAGTGCTGAAGCGGTACTGCAGTATTTCTGTCAGCTACTTGAGTATTGACGTTTGATGGAATAAGCCGTAATTAATGTTGCTATAAATAGGCTGTGTGTAAAACCACCCCCGGTTGCTCCACGGGGGGGGGGGGGGGGGTAATAGGAGGCAGGAATAGCACGGAGGGGAGATCTCTCTCTAATTGTCTAATTGCTATCCAGCAATTAGTATACTAGGTATGGTAGAACTTATAATTTGGCTCCTGTATGATATACAAATAATAAAAGAATAAAAGGAATAAACATGTAACCGAGTTTGGCACAATTCTTCTTGAATATGTTCTTTAATTTCTGATCGTTCGCATGAAGAACCTCAGTCAAAGGTTTGGACTTTGTGCCATCGCGGGTAAGCATTAGGCTTTGAATGTTTTAACACAGTACATTGGGCAGAGCACAGCTTGGGGTAATTTATGGCCCAGTAAGAGCCCAGACCCAAGTTAGCCTAGTTTGCCCAGTTTTTGGTTACAGCTGGGCCCCATCTGGGCAACTTGGCTGAGATGCTGGTGATGGTGAAAAAGCACTACTACCTCTCCAAATAGAGACAAACACAAAAAGGCATATACTGTGATGCATACATTGTGTTTACCTTTTTTCGAGGGTACTTAGGATAGTAAGCTTGTTTTATGCTTGTCCTCCCTGTAGTGTGTGTAGGCTGATAGACCCCACAGACCCCTAATGGGCCCCTAGTGATAGCTCTATATGTTGTACCTTACCGACACGATTTAGCGCCAGCGCGCTCTTCAATATAGCGGTACCTTTTAAACCAAGACAAATGCTTATATGAGAACCAGGATTAGTGCTGAAGGAACATTTTGATACCCTTGCACCCCTGATGCATTAATGCCATCCTTAAAGGGTTAATGAGCCCCTAGTGATAGCTGTGTGTGTGTTGTGAAGGGCCTGGAGGCTGTAGTGAAGAAGGACTGCCTCCTGACGTCTCATAGGGAGCACGGGGGGGGGGGGCATAAAAAGACCTAATGTGTGGATAGAGTGAAGCTTTAGGGCCAACAAAAACCGCTACTGTATGTATACAGTGGAGGTTTATGACTGACAAAAAACCCTAATGTGTGTATCTATACAGTGAGTCAGTAGGTGCTGTTCAAAAACAGTGTGTAGAATGAGGCCTTAGGGCAGGACGTTTATTAGCCTTATTGCTTTAGTGTACACAGAGAAGAAGTGAGCGTCTCCAGAATTATGGTTTTCTCAGGCCCAGAATTTTAACGAGAATCAGGCTCTACTGGAATATCTTCCCAGACTCTTGGCACCTGGGCTTGGTGCCCCGAAAGAGAGGCTTCAAGAGTCCAGCATTGCCAGATTCTCAGAAGAGAGTCCAGCACTGCTAGACTCTGGGATGAGAATCCAGCATTGCCAGTCTCTGGGCAGAGAGTCCAGTATTGCCAGACTCTGGGCAGAGAGTCCAGCAATGCCAGGTATACTATGTGTATCAGACTCATATCGTGCGCTATGTTGGTGCTACACCATTCATAAGCCTGTCTGATAAAATAGTTCTATTTGGGACTCACATGGTACTGTGTGTGTGTCACTCATGTAATACAATGAAATAGGACCCAGGTATCCCATAAACCGATGAGCTGTGTACTAAGGGAGCCCATGCAATGGCATCCCTATACAGCGCCCAGGCATGGAGAGTCTCTATAGTAACTGTGTGGCTGAATATGCATGAACCAGTCCTTGTGCATGTCTGTGAATAGCACGCCTGCCGCACCCCGCCCAGCCGTCACATGGACAGCCTGTAAATATGTACCCCGCCAGAGGCATGCACCGGTCACCGTAGAATTAGCATAACTTTGTAAGGAATTCTCCGACCGGTGACCGAGCTGGTTGCTGGTCATCCGTCACGGCAGAACAATCAGTGAGCTGGTTGCTGCCGTTTTGAATTCCCAGGCCTGCAGCCAGTGTGGCAGACAAGATGGCAGCTATGTACAGTGCCAGTTTGGGACTGTAGATAGTCTAAGCCTGCAGCAGTAGGAGGGTCTTTGTGGTACCTACTGTACAGATTACCATATCTGTAGGCCTCTGGTGGCTCTGGTGGTCCTGGTGGCTATAGTGGCAGAGAAAGGCTCTTTGGTGGGGTTTGGTGACAAAGCATCTGCAGTAGACGTGTTACAGCCCCTTTGTCATATTGTACTCTGCAGCTCTATACCTGTAACCCTACAGTAGACGTGTTACAGCCCCTGTGTCATATTGTACTTTGCAGTCCTATACCTTAACCCTACAGTAGACGTGTTACAGCCCCTGTGTCATATTGTAGTCTGCAGCCCTATACCTGTAACCCTACAGTAGACGTGTTACAGTCCCTGTGTCATATTGTACTCTGCAGCCCTATACCTTAACCCTACAGTAGACGTGTTACAGCCCCTGTGTCATATTGTACTCTGTAGCTCTATACCTTAACCCTACAGTAGACGTGTTACAGCCCCTGTGTCATATTGTACTCTGCAGCCCTATACCTTAACCCTACAGTAGACGTGTTACAGCCCCTTTGTCATATTGTACCATGCAGCCCTATACCTTAACCCTACAGTAGACGTGTTACAGCCCCTGTGTCATATTGTACTCTGCAGCCCTATACCTTAACCCTACAGTAGACGTGTTACAGCCCCTTTGTCATATTGTACCATGCAGCCCTATACCTTAACCCTACAGTAGACGTGTTACTGCCCCTGTGTCATATTGTACTCTGCAGCCCTATACCTGTAACCCTACAGTAGACGTGTTACAGCCCCTGTGTCATATTGTACCATGCAGCCCTATACCTTAACCCTACAGTAGACGTGTTACAGCCCCTGTGTCATATTGTACCATGCAGCCCTATACCTTAACCCTACAGTAGACTTGTTACAGCCCCTGTGTCATATTGTACCATGCAGCCCTATACCTTAACCCTACAGTAGACGTGTTACAGCCCCTGTGTCATATTGTACTCTGCAGCCCTATACCTTAACCCTACAGTAGACGTGTTACAGCCCCTGTGTCATATTGTACTCTGCAGCCCTATACCTTAACCCTACAGTAGACGTGTTACAGCCCCTGTGTCATATTGTACTCTGCAGCCCTATACCTTAACCCTACAGTAGACTTGTTACAGCCCCTTTGTCATATTGTACCATGCAGCCCTATACCTTAACCCTACAGTAGACGTGTTACTGCCCCTGTGTCATATTGTACCATGCAGCTCTATACCTTAACCCTACAGTAGACGTGTTACAGCCCCTGTGTCATATTGTACTCTGCAGCTCTATACCTTAACCCTACAGTAGACGTGTTACAGCCCCTGTGTCATATTGTACTCTGCAGCCCTATACCTTAACCCTACAGTAGACGTGTTACAGTCCCTGTGTCATATTGTACCATGCAGCCCTATACCTTAACCCTACAGTAGACGTGTTACAGCCCCTGTGTCATATTGTACTCTGCAGCCCTATACCTTAACCCTACAGTAGACGTGTTACAGCCCCTGTGTCATATTGTACTCTGTAGCTCTATACCTTAACCCTACAGTAGACGTGTTACAGCCCCTGTGTCATATTGTACTCTGTAGCTCTATACCTTAACCCTACAGTAGACGTGTTACAGCCCCTGTGTCATATTGTACCATGCAGCCCTATACCTTAACCCTACAGTAGACGTGTTACAGCCCCTTTGTCATTTTGTAGTCTGCAGCCCTATACCTTAACCCTACAGTAGACTTGTTACAGCCCCTGTGTCATATTGTAGTCTGCAGCCCTATACCTTAACCCTACAGTAGACGTGTTACAGCCCCTGTGTCATATTGTACCATGCAGCCCTATACCTGTAACCCTACAGTAGACGTGTTACAGCCCCTTTGTCATATTGTACCATGCAGCCCTATACCTTAACCCTACAGTAGACGTGTTACAGCCCCTGTGTCATATTGTACTCTGTAGCTCTATACCTTAACCCTACAGTAGACGTGTTACAGCCCCTTTGTCATTTTGTAGTCTGCAGCCCAAGGTGCGATTCCTTTGTCTTTGCCCTGCGCCGTGGGTTTAAAGGGCCATAGCTTAGGCATAATGTATGAATGTACATATCTTTGGTATTGCACTTGCCATGGTTGCCCGGGGTATTCATGCATACTGCATGACTAATGTGTGTAGTGCATCAAAGCACTCTGCAGGCTGTAAATGGTTAAGGGACCAGGAGCAGGTCTACCCCTGTACTATACATGGTGAGCTGCTCAATGAGAAGTCAGGGCCTGGTAAGTGAAGCAGCAGGCCCCATACAGCCTGGTATTAGCAGGCAGCAGGCATTATACCACAGGTACCTACTACTCAACCTCCCTGTGTAGGCTGCATTACAGTAGGGCCTGGTACACTATAGACCCCTATACTAAAGGCACCGACTGAATTAGCACCCTCCTGTATAGACTACATTAGCATGAACCTAGTGACTCCATACACCCTGGCTTCATTCAGGCTGCACACCTAGACCTGTATACTGCCAGTGTAAATGCCCTAAAGTGAATACCCCCAGTGTCTGACCTAATGGCGGCATTAGGGTAGATGCAGATGAGGCTCAGTGTGTTAGTGTGGCTGCTGCAAGCTGCCTCATCACCTTGTTTTAGGACCCAGGGGGTGGTGTCTACCGGTACAACTGGTTAGGCAGGAGAATGAGACCAGATAGACACTGTGCTGACTGAAATACTTAGCACTCTTTCTGCACATACTTGGTGCTGTATTTGGCACTAAAGCTAATGGACTGGTCAATAATATAATCTATTGTTCAATCGCATTTATTTCAACTGCTTAATTCATTGACCTAAAGTCTCTTAGTAGCCCCTCTCCAACTTCCCTCCAAACAGTCAGAGGGCTATTTGCGGCTGAGAATGTGGTTTTATAAATGATAAGATTGTCAACATGTAAAAAAAAATAACAATGGTGACTCTTCTCTCCCCGCTGCCTCTGTCACTACTTAGCAGCAGAGGCAGCAGCAGCTGAGTTTGGCCTCCGTCAGACACGACTTATTTAGATAGCAGCCTCTCCCACCTCCAATCTAGAAGGAAAATAAGCTACAACCCTTCCCCTCCGTCTCCTACCCATAGTCTACCCTCGGGCTGATCCCTCAGACACCCCCCCCTCCCTCAGCCCCCCCCCCCTACACCAACCTCCTCCTGCCCCTTTCCCACTGGCCATGCCTTGAGGAATGCCCCCCCCCCCCCCCCCACCTACCCACTCCTCCTCCCACCTACCCATTTAGTGTAATCTCTGGTAATCACTGCTGCATTCCCTCTTCCCTCCATACACTGATAATCTAAATGCCCCGGCCCTTAGTCTGTAGTGGCTCTCCCAGGTTAGTCATAGGATATTGGTCAGGCATGACCAAGTGCTAATCAAAAATGCCTGACTAATGCCTTACTTAAAATACTCACTGACATAGAGGAGACTGATGTGAGTTGGTCAATACGGACCAACCTAACAGTATTAACTGGTCATATAGAGAGCCAGAAAATGACTTATTATCTTAGGTATTATTGACTGATTTTTTAGCCAGTACTGACTAGCTTCTGGAGCCTAAAGATTATTGTGTTTCCCTTAATACACATTCCACCTGGGACCTACTGCGTCCTCCTTATAACATATATTCATTACCTACATTTATATGGAAGCCTACCTCATCATAGATCTTGGCTATATACTCACCATTAAAAGCGGCATAATTACTGAGCGTATCCCCCTCACAATTCTAGTACTGTTCTAGTCTACTATGTGGTAGCCGCGCGAGTGGTGGGACTGCCGCTTTAATGATCCTGATTAGTCAGAGAAAATCATAACTAAGGCATGATTTTCCTACCATGAGTAATATGGCCTTCAGACATACAATCTGCCTGCCTCCCACTTCCCCATCCTATACACCCCCACCCCCGGCCACCCATCTAGATATACCCCCCCCCCCACACACACCTTCCTAGCCCCCCCCCCCCCCCCACATTCCCCAATCTGTCCCCCTCCTCCAGGACTAATGTAAACACTGCACGCGCATGCGCACTGCGGGGCGGCCTTGGCGCATGCGTGGTTGGTGTGTAATTGGGAGGATGTAGAGTGGGCGATAATTGGGCTCATCATGAAGCAGGTAGGGCTCACTCTCCAAGCACAATCTCTGTCAGTATACCACTCAGTATAGGGACTAGAGATGTGGGAAGAGAGTGAGGGTACAGGTATGAGTAGTGTAGAGTGTGAGGGGGGAGTGTGTCAGGCTGTGGTTGAAAGCTTCATATAGATTAGGGCAATCAGGGATACTCAGAGGTATATACAAGGGACATATGATGTAGTTTACCATGCCCTCCTGTCCTAATAAAGTACACGTAAATATGATTGCTACGTGACGTCATATGGCATGGCATACAGAGGTCATATAGGATTAACATAGATATGGCGCTATCAGACATTTAGTAAACTACATTATTTTATCTGGAGATACCATAATTTTGTAGGGGAAGGGCCAAACCCCCGTGGAGAAACTGAATCTCATACTCCACAGAATATTTTGATAAAATAATCAATAAATTAAAATAACTGATAAAAACTCTAATTTGTCTGAACTCCTGGTTTCTCCACCTTGTGTGATACGATCAAAGGCACTACTCGTGGAGGAACCAGTCATTTAGACAGATCATTGTGGAGCTCTGTCTATTCATACACATAATAAACCAAGGTGCTGCCTGCTCACACCTACACATCACTCTGACCTGCCTCATGGTCCCTCACCCATAAATCAGGCTCAAGCCGCCCTGCTCACGTCGTAACTGCAGCACTGTTGGCGAGTACCGTAAAACCTCACGTAGAAGCCTAACTCACGTATAAGCCGCACCCCGACTTTGGGTCAATCATATAAGCCGCACTGGCGATCTGTATGTGACGATTTTAGTACTGTACCATAGTGGCAAAAACTCGCGTATAAGCCGCACCCTGACCATGGGCCGAACCTATAAGCCGCACCGCCGATCTGAGTCGCGTACTAGCCGCGGCTTATACGCGAGGTTTTACGGTAATCCCCCAATACTGTAAAGGAAAGAGTCCAGAACTAGCCATCAATGCAACAGTTAGACTAGTGGGTCATGGACTAGGGTCCAGGTCTAGTGATATCAACCTAAATCTGTCTAGTACATGCACCCATGCAGGCATATTCATATCTAAGTAAATCCGTCCTGACCATTTGCTATTAGTATTACTAGCAGCTAAATGTAGGTCATATATAGACCAAGGCAGCAAGAAAGGGTGACTTTTCAGAGAAGTTGTTGATAACGTTTTTGAACATTTCTAAAACGTCATCGACAAATACATAAATATAACCTCAAAATCCTGCATTCTGTTATACCAGTTGGGGTTTGACGGTGTGTTGTGCCTCCGCTGGAACGCACATTTTTGGGAAACTAAGTGAAAATGAATAGAATTGATCTGCATTCTGTTATACACTTTTTGAAAGGTAAATCTGCTGATATAAGATGTTCACAAACATAGCCATTACAGGTAATGTTATGAGGTTTATTATGACAAAGTGACCCTTTCTTGCTGCGTTGGTCTATAGAAGTGCATGGTTTCATGTAGATGGACACCATGTCGGCTGTAACTCACACATTGTAATGACTCTACTATGGAGTCTCTCACACACTGCAACAATGTCCCAATTTGTTGCATTTAGGCTAGTGGTTTATGGACTAGGGCCTCAGTCGTAGGTACCCTGTACTGACATTAACCTAAACGTGTCTAGTACATGCACTGACTCATGCAGGCATGATTATATCAAGGTAAATCCTTCCTGAGCTTTTGGTATCACTAGCAACTAAATGTAGGTCATTGAGAAGTGCATGGTGTCAGCTGCCTTGTAGATGGACACCATGTAATGACTCTACAATGGAGTCACTCACACCCCTCACCCACACACCCTGCATGACGGACTCATTCATAAATCAGGCTCAGCCCGAGCAGCTCACGGAGCAGCTCACCCAGCTGATGGTAAAATGATGCTAATGACTGGGTGGTGGATTAGTGTGTCCTGTGGGGGGGGGGGGGTGATTTGTTGTTGTCTTACAGGTGTTAGCTGCCAAGGCGACTCAGCTACAATAGCCTATAGGCCTAACACCCCCCCCGCCCCCCCCCCACCCCAGCAACCAATGCCTTGTATTCATGAATGCTTTGCACCATTCAAGCCTTTCCTTGGTAAGATGTGTGCTCTTGGGTCAGGCCTGTTGTGTTTTGGCTGCTTTTACTCCCCTCCCCCTCCCTGCCTGCCTGCCTCCCTCCCTCCCTGCCTGCCTGCCTCCCTCCCTGCCTGCCTGCCTGCCTGCCTGCCTGCCTGCCTCCCTCCCTCCCTCCCTTCCTCCCTGCCTCCCTCCCTCCCTCCCTCCCTCCCTACCTCCCTGCCTCCCATCCTCTCCCTCCCTGCCTCCCTGCCTCCCTCCCTGCCTCCCATCCTCTCCCTCCCTGCCTCCCTGCCTCCCTCCCTGCCTCCCTCCCTCCCTCCCTCCCTCCCTCCCTCCCTCCCTGCCCCCTATCTTCCTTCCTTGCTTCTTTCCCCCTGGACTTTACGGTCTAGCTGACACCTGCTGCTGTGGCTGGTCCCCCACAGTCCCTACCCCCGGTACCACAGGTTGTCGGGTACCAGCTCATAGCGCTGGTACCCACATGGTACCACAGGTTGTCAGGTACCAGCTCATAGCGCTGGTACCCCACATTGTACCACAGGTTGTCGGGTACCAGCTCATAGCGCTGGTACCCACATGGTACCACAGGTTGTCAGGTACCAGCTCATAGCGCTGGTACCCCACATTGTACCACAGGTTGTCGGGTACCAGCTCATAGCGCTGGTACCCACATGGTACCACAGGTTGTCAGGTACCAGCTCATAGCGCTGGTACCCCACATTGTACCACAGGTTGTCGGGTACCAGCTCATAGCGCTGGTACCCACATGGTACCACAGGTTGTCAGGTACCAGCTCATAGCGCTGGTACCCCACATTGTACCACAGGTTGTCGGGTACCAGCTCATAGCGCTGGTACCCCACACGGTACCACAGGTTGTCGGGTACCAGCCGGCTTGGCGCTGGTACCCCACACGGTACCACAGGTTGTCGGGTACCAGCCGGCTTGGCGCTGGTACCCACACGGTACCACAGGTTGTCAGGTACCAGCTCATAGCGCTGGTACCCACACGGTACCACAGGTTGTCGGGTACCAGCCGGCTTGGCGCCGTCCGCCCCCAGTAACCATTGTGTGTGGGGCCGTGAGTCACGTGACCAGCGGCTGGTGCCCGGTCAGCGCCCACTTCCTGTCACCACTCTCCAAACACGTCCTGCTGCTTTGTTGTTCGTTCTCTGCTCCAACCTAGCCTCATCGCGAGGCGCGTCATTTTTTCGATAAGGTGGAACTAGATAAATTCAATGGAAGAACTCGGTCGATTTTCATTAAAATAAAGATGCAAATAGTGAGCCTATTTGTACAGCAAACTACCATTCCATTAGGTGTATATTATCCAATGGATCATGCTTTATCCTTTGAAGACCTTGATAATTGTTGTTGGCATTTTCAGGCCAGGTAGGAACCATTAGGGTCCATCTTTCCTACTTTTCCTACTTACAGAGACAATCCCTGCATGAGACAAGTGAAGGAAAGCCTCGATGGACAATTGCACCTCAGTTAAGAATACAAAATGGACAAATAAATAACCACTTTCAACGGTTTTTTTTTCAGGGGAAGCAAGGCCTCAAATAACCCTAACTTTAAAAATACAAAATGGAGATGCATTGAAGACGATTCATATCACAAAATGGGCAAAGGCTCTGCATGTCCAATTTGAACATGCCTGGGGCAGAGATGGTGGTTCCAAGTGCTGGTTGGGGGCAGAGATAAGGTGCAGAGATAAAGTCTCTGCCTGGAGAGTGGCTGTGTCGGGGTATCTGGGTTTGTGGGTCAGGCAGCAACAACCCCCGCCCCTACATCCCCCACTTCCCTAATCCCCCCCCCCCCGACCCCCTGTACCCCCCCCCCACCCCCACCCCCTGAGGGACTCATTACTGCTAAGCCTCCCTCATCCACAGCGGAATGTGCATCACAGGAGTCCTGTACCTCCCCCTGCTGAACTAATTACACACCACTCTTGTTGCTGCTCACAGGGTTTCTTCAGTCCGTAGAAGGAGTCTTCCTGTTTAGCTTTAATGGGGTTACTCTTTGATTTCACAGTGAGCGGCTTGTTTGTGGATTCAGCCTAAACTAAGATATACTAGTTGGTGATTCAGCCTATGCAGCGAAAGGAGTAAAAGCGCCTCATCAGTCCCACATGTACGTGCCTCTCTGCCACCACCCAGTCTGTATGTCTGTCTTCCTGCTTTCCTTCCTTCCTTCCTTCCTTTTTTCCTTCCTTCCTTCCTTCCTTCCTTCCTTCCTTCCTTCCTTCCTTCCTTCCTTCATTCCTTCCTTCCTTCCTTCCTTCGTTCCTTCCTTCCTTCCTTCCCTCCCTGCCTGCCTCCTTCCTTCGTTCCTTCCTTCATTCCTTCCTTCCTTCCTTCCTTCGTTCATTCCTTCGTTCGTTCGCTCCTTCCTTCCTTCCTTCTTTCCTTCCTTCCTTCCTTCCTTCCTTCCTTCCTTCCTTCCTTCCTTCCTTCCTTCCTTCCTTCCTTCCTTCCTTCCCTCCTTCCTTCCTTCCGTCCTTCCGTCCTTCCTTCCTTCCTTCCTTCCTTCCTTCCGTCCTTCCTTCTCCCCCTCACTCCCTCACCCCATCACTCATCCATCCACCCATCAACCTCTATAGCTCATTCCCTTCCTCGCTCTCCCTCCCTCCCTCCCTTCCTCTCCCACCTCCTCCTTTCCTCCTTTCCCCCCACACGGTCCTCCTCCCACCCCACCCCTCCCACCACTCAGACATGGCTGTATAGCTGCTGTAGAGCAGTGTTAGACCTGTTGCTGCCAGCACGGGGGGAGACATGATCATACGGCACCCTGCTGTGTCAGCCTCTACGCGGCATGATAACAGGTACCACGTCTACAGAGACTGCTGGGGGTCCCAGGGGGTGTCTTTGCGAAAACTTTTTTATCTCAAGGGTCATTCGGTCCTGCAAATTTTCAATGTAGAAGAACCGGCTACATTTTTGGAGGACCTGATAGCCACATAGTTTTGTCTATTAAAAATACATTTTAATTGTAATCATTTATGGCCAAATCAGGATAGATATATAGTTTTACACGGTATATTGAAGTAAATATTTCAGCTTTAGAAGCCTGACTGAATTCTTCTAGTTCAGAAAAGCCCAAAATGTGACTGGACATTCGGTCCTGCTGCACCTGTGAATCTGCTGGACTGGTGGCAATTTAGAAGGACATTGCCACTGTCCTGCATGTTTTCGCAAAGACTGGTGCCGCAGGCTGCTTCATGATACCCCACCCTACCTAGCACAACAGGGCCAACCCTAGAAATAGTTAACAACTTTGAATAAAGAATTGCGCCACTTTGGGGCTATTATAGAGTCCACTTGATGGTCCAGGAATGGAAGCAACAGTTAGGGTCATAGTTTGCGAGTCAATTTTTGGGTAATTTTAGGGCCAAGTTAAAGGTTTTTAAACCATATAACTTGAAACCCGCCTTTATTATGTTAGTCTCAATCCATGGTTGCCGTAGTACCCGGGAGACAAGTGGGAGTGAGTCAGCATTAGTACCAATATGTTAGTACAATGTACTGACAGAAGTATGGCCAGCCCTAACGAACTATAATAAAAATATAAAACTTAGGTCTAAAGGCGGGGGGGGGGGGGGGGGGAGGTAGGGGGCAGCCCCCCATCTAAGTATAGACGTGGGTGTGTGTCTCTGCATACAAGTCTAAGCCGGGCAGGAGGCGGCCATGTTCCAGAAAACATGAATATTCACAAAAATGGGGCCTGTTCTGTCTGAATGTGCTGCTGTGAGCTTCTTACCCAGATGTGGTGTGGAATATTTATGACGAGGAAGAGGGTGGATAAGAACTTATAATAGAGACTAGCGATGCTCATTGAGTCTTGTGTAGTTATTACATCTTTTGTCATTATTCCCGTCCTCATTTCACCAGACCCCACTCAGAATTACTAAAACTAAAACATTATGGATGTCTTGCCAAAACCTTAACCCTTTAAGGCCAGCTTTGAGACAATGTACACACGTGTCGTCATGATGCACGAATGCAGCACTGGTGGTTAGAGCTTCATTCATGTATCAAGCCAACCATGCAGGGTTGATACACTCCTGAATGATAGGCATGATGCACTAATACAGGACGCATCATGAACAAGTGAACACGGTGCCTTAATGCATCATGCCGCCCTTACAGGGCTACCCCATCCCGTCCCTCAGTCAGGAGTGGCGGACATTTGAGGTCACACGCCAACTCAATTATACAAATGCGAAACTAATTTCAGAAGAGCCGGCGACATTTCTCTTTTTTAATGAAATACGAAACTGACGTGGCAAAGCAGCTGACAAGCGACATGTCTGTCCTTGACAACCGTAATAGGGGAATGTAGGACGTGTGTGTGTGTGTGGGGGGGGGGGGGGGCTCCTTTCACACCCACAGACCCCCCCCCCCCTTGTCCCTCCTCTACCCCCCACCCCTTATACATCAGCTGTACATAGGGCTGCCTTATTCCTATGCATTCTCCCCCTCACACCCTCATGCATCACACTGTTCCTGCCCCTCCCCCCCCCGGCCAACTTCCGCCCTTTCCCCTACCATCCCTCCCCTTCAGGGGGGGGGGGGGGTGTGGGTGTGGGGGTGTGGTTGTTAGTTTACTACATACTGTACAGGTTCATGACACAAAAAGCATCAATAAAAACACGTTTAATTGAGTTGTGTGTCTAGTGCAGGATGTTCATCTTTTTTTCTGGATGCGCTCAGATAAACTCTTTCTTCATTAACAACGAATCATAACAAAGCACGGACCACATCGTTGTCAATAGAACGGCAGAAAAAGGGGATCCATTAATGCTACAGCGATGTGATGTATTGGTGTGCAGTCAGCGTGGTTAAGGTGTGACCCACGTGTGGTGCTGATACGGTCAGTGTGTTGGAGTCCTACACACCCGGCCGTGTTATAATATGGGGGTGGCCCCCTGAAACCCACAGGGCAACATGGCCTTATCTTAAAATCGACAGGCGACATGGGGCCTAGTGACAAATGGCAGGAGAAATACAAAGATAATGACAAATGACATGAGCATTTCTTAAAATGGACAGGCGACATGGGGACCCCCATCTAGACACCGTATAATGCAGGGGCTGCCTGGCACAACCCCCACTCCCCCTGTACTACTCACACCTGTCGGCGCCAAACCAGCAGCACTCCCTACAGGACTCGGTAAATGTTAGATGTCACTAAGTTGATGTTCTGTGTACTTTGTTACTTGATGTCACTAAGTTGATGTTCTGTGTACTTGCTACTTGATGTCACTAAGTTGATGTTCTGTGTACTTGCTACTTGATGTCACTAAGTTGATGTTCTGTGTACTTGTTACTTGATGTCACTAAGTTGATGTAGATGTTCTGTGTACTTTGTTACTTGATGTCACTAAGTTGATGTAGATGTTCTGTGTACTTTGTTACTTGATGTCACTAAGTTGATGTAGATGTTCTGTGTACTTTGTTCCCTTCATGATGACACCATTCACTCACCATGTCCCCCTTTGTGTATTTACAGGTGAGTCACGTGACTGTCAGGGCAGAGGGACCAGGTGACCAGGTATGGTGCATGGACCTGAGTGTAGTACCAGGCAGCATCTCTGTTCTACTGTAGGGTAACGGAGGAGACATACACTGATACAGAGACACGGGTAGGGGACACAAGGAGGCACGAGTACCACGACAGACAGTGAGATATAGAGGGATAGGAGACATGGATTCAGCTAGAGATAGAGGGGCAGACTGAGGTTGATTCTAGGAACATGAGAGGAAGAGAAATGGGGTATTAAAAACACACCCTCTCATATAGCTTCACAGATCAGCTGATAGAACAAACGACTCCGGAGGCATATTGTGAATTGACAGGGGGAGGTGTGTGTGTGTGTGTATGTGTTGGGGTGGAGAGGGACTGGGAGCGTGCGTAAAGGTGCGTAAAGGTGCGTAAAGCCACATAAAGCAGTACTTTGGGCTCCCAGTCCTGGCTGGAATTAAGAAATGAAGATTCAGAAAATCACCATCAATTCTCATCACATGTTGTACTTTTTTCACCTTTCCTATTATCGGCTCATCCCTGTGACGTGACATTGATTATGACGTCATTACGGCGTCATTGTGACGTCATTACGTCATGTCAGTGTGTCAGCAGAACGCCGGGTGTCATATTAAGAACAATCAATTCTGGTGGATAGAGACGGACGCGTAAATGTGTGTCATTCTGTCGAAGAATTAAGATGTCACTTTTCCTACTCAGCAGAGAATTCCTACATTCTTTGTTGGGATTTCGAGAAAATATGTTACTCGTTTCCTCGTCCGGTTCCTCGTGTATGATGACAACACATTGACACGGATCTAGGATTTCTAGATGTAATCATGTCGTCCTTAAAGGGTTACCAAATATAACAGCAGCCAAAGAATGCACTGGCCCTACACCGTGAACTGGTTCAAGGCCTGGTCAAGGCTACAACCAAGGCTGTGTGCACGGGGGGAGCAGTGGTAGGGGTGGGAGGTGGGGGGGGGGGGGGCTTTAACCCTTTAATGACCGCATATTGCTTTATTGGGCTAACTCTGTGTCGTCGTGATGCATGGATGTGATATTGCCAGAGGTGCATCATGCTGATCCTTGGTGAATGTAGCAACACAGGGTCGGCACGCAGAATACTTTGATACAGTGTGACCTTTGTCGTCATGATGCATGAATGCAGCTCTGGCAAGTTACTTACCATGGATGCATTCATGCATCATGCAACATAACAACACAGCCCATTAAAGCAGCATGCTTCCCTACAGTACAGGTGCCGGGGTGTAGGGGCTGCTCTCTGTGATCCGCTCAGACTGACCTTGACTGGGTGCTCTATTGACCGCAGCTCGATGTGCCACCAGTCAATAAGGGGTGTGTGTGTGTGTGTGTGTGTGAGTGGGGGGGGGGGCAGGGGGAGGGTTTCCTCACCCTGTGGTTTCCTCACCCTGTGGTGGCAGGGCGGGGTGAGGGACATACATCAGGCACGGGAGCCACTTTAAGATGCATGAATCTTTAACGCTTTAAGGACCGTATAGAGCTTTGATGCTTTATGCCCATGTGTCGTCAATATGCATGAATGCAGCCCTGATGAGTAACTCACCAGTGCTACATCCATGCATCATGACGACCCTGCGGGAGTGTATGAACCCAGTTGAGTCGCCATGATGCTTGAATGCAGCCCTGGGGGAAGTACTGGCCAGGGCTGCATTCATGCATCATGTCGACCAATACAAGTATGCGGGCCTTACAGGGTTACGGACATGAATCTTTCACCAACACGACGTCCTGAGACGCACATTGGGGTAGTTAACGTTAGCACTAGTTGCGTGTGCAGCATGCCGCACCGGGCTGAGATTGAGGGCCGTGCATTGTGTGTGTTGTAGGGGTCAGACATCTCTACAGCCATCCTCACTACACTGCACTGGGCCTGAATTTGCTTTTGAATGTTAGAGGTTTTGAGGCCTTCTTCTTCAAATAGCACGCCCTTCCCTGTCCCACCACCCTGGATGCCCCCTGCGCTGACAGTCAGTAGAGTGCCTCTACATGGGTGCCCACATTTTTGACCATATCACCGTGTCGATTTTTAGCAAAAGGGCTGTGTTTTCGTGTAGATTTTTACATATGTAAGAACTCATAGAAAGATCTCTGTAGGTCGATTTCTATCCCTGATTTCCTGTGTCTGGCGATTTTTAAAAGAGCTGAAAAGGGCCGTGTCGCTGTGTCGCCCAGGTCGAATTTTGCCCATGTAGAGGCACAGTTACTCTCGTTTCCAAATCCTTCCGAAGATAGGCTCTGGTAACAGCCAAATGACCTTGAACTTTGGATTTTGCTGGGTCAGATGTCCTATTGGAACCAGCGAACAGGAACAGGAAATGGAACCAGAATGTATGATGGTAGTTTTAGGTAGTTTTACCATCAGCCTTTCTGGTTCCATTTCCTGTTCCTCTTCGCTGGTTCCAAGCTACCAGCAGGGGTTGCCCAGACCCAGCAAAATCCTAACATTTGGCAGTTACCAGAGCCTTCCTTCGGAAGGATTTGGGAACGAGAGTAAGGCACAGTGTACTACTCAGTAGCGGCGTCTGCGGCAGCCGTGTAGCTCTGTGAGTAGTAGGGGAGGTGGTCTGTGTGTCAGGCACGGGGGGCTCCTTTAGGCCATGAGAGGAATATATTATATGTACATTTTAGAAAAATGTAATAATTCCCTCCGTGCAATGTATCAGTTGTTATCAATGCTTCTTATCTCGCCAGTACCAGATCAAGTAGTGGCCGCGTTTACAAGACAATATGCTTGGTCACTAAAGGACTTAGCTCGGTTACAGTCTGTGGCCATATCTTGGTAGTGAGCTAGCACTGACAACAGTAGCAGGATAGGAGGTATGTGATTGGTCTAGAGATTAGTAATACCCCCCCCCCCCCCTGCTGGCGGCAGATGTCAGATGCGGCACATATACATTATTATACATATCTGTAAATACTATAACACATAAACCCACGTGACTACTTTTAGCAATGTCCGCCCTGCATGGCACGAACAGCAAACCCCAAAATAACAACCGGAAATGACCAGAAGTAGGAATACCCAGATATACTTCCGGTCATGTGACCCCCCCCCCCCCACGTCCCTCTCACGCTGGTGCTCTACAGGTGTCGGCATCACGCAGGAACCAGCAGAAACCCCGCTGCATGCTGGGAGCGGAAGTGCATGGGATTGTGGGTAATACGGCGTGCCCTGTGGTGAGTCAGAGCACGCATGCGCGGTAATCTCTGAGTAATTAAAGTCTGTACGGGCCGCACGGGGCTGTACAGGGTGTGTCCTGTGGCGGCATGATGCATGGGTGCAGGCCTGGTGAGTAAGGCGCCAGTGCTGCATTCATGCATCATGACTACCCAACAGGGTTGATGCACTCATGGAGGGTCGTCATGATGCATGCATGCAGGCGTCTTAAGTGCATCATGACCACAAAGGTGATAGCACATTGAACCACTCAGCAGCAAAGGGTTACAGCGCTGTGGTCGCCACCTTCCGCCCCCTGCCCCCCCCCCCCCACCCAAGGCTGCGTTACTTCTCACGGCGTGATCCGCACTGCTGTATAGTATATAGGGCTGTGGTGGGTGTCACTACGGGCGCCGCCATCTTGTAGACGTGGCTTCCAACTCATGTCTTGGCTGAGGAAACAGTTGCGTATGCACACAGATGAGCATATCTGCAGTGCGGCTGATATGTCTGACTTTGGCTGGTTTGGAATACTGGGCGGCTATTTCACTGGTCCAGTTGAAGCCTGATCCGTGCCGCATCCCCTCCTGTAGCAATCTGTCCCCCCCCCCCTCCTCCCTACTCCTGCACCCCCGGGGGGTAACTCTGTAAGGGCAGCATATAGTGGTATAATACACCAAGCCCTTTAATCAGCATGATGCATGAATCAATCCCTGGTGAGTAACTCACCAGTACTACAGTCGTGCATCATGCCCATCCTATGGGCTTGATTCACACCGGACGTGGTCAGCATGATGCATCGATGAGCTGCATCGGTGCCAAATGAAGGGGCATGATGCAGTCCTCACAGAGTTAATCCGTGTGTCGGCGACACAACGCCCTAATCCTGCTGCTACAAAATGGCCGCGGGGGGAGGGGGAGGGGTGGGGCTTCCCGTGGTCATTAACAGGCTGGGGATTTGTTCAGCGGGCAGTGAAAGGGCCAGGGGTAGGGGTTGGGTGGGGGGGGGGGAGGATGAGGGGTGAGGGGGAGGGGGTTACAATATTGCCAGAGTGTTTTAAGTAGTAGGGGAATGTGATATTTGGGTGCAGGAGAACTGGGGGGATCTACATGTTGCTCAAGTAGATTCAGTCCTGTGATCTGTATAACAATTAGAACACTTTGGATTGCTGGGTTGTTCATTGGTAACTAGTAACATAATGTCTCGCTAGAATTGGTCTCCTGTATCAAAAATTACAACTAACACAGTTACAATTTTACAACATTGCCCTTTAATGTTGAATGCTGTATGCATACAGCCCTGGCGAGTAACTCGCTGGTGCTACACCCTCACAGAGGCTATAGGACTAGCACAGACACCGCGTCCGCAGTGATAAAACCAGACTCGGAATCCAAGCCTGCGTCTCAGATATCAAAGGTGTTCAGAGATATCCTGATCCACTCCCACCTTATCCCTCCTTACCCCCTGCCCCCTGTACCCCCACCTGGAGCCGCATTAACCCTGTCAGGGCAGCATAATGCCTCACAGTACCATACCCTATTGTCATCTTACTCACCAGGCCCTGGCGAGTTACTCACCAGCGCTGCATTCCTGCATCATGCCAACTATACGAGGTTGATACACTCCCGGACAGTCAGCATGATGCACCAATGCAGTACTGGTGAGTTACTTCTTGGTGCTGCATTGGTGCATCATGCCTGTTAATGGTAATGAATCTTGATGATTTGACCGGTCCGTAAAGGGCTAATTCCCCTCTGTGTGCATCCTGAGGGACCGGGCCTGGTGCCTTTGAAGTGTCCGAGTTGTAATTACAGAAAATACCCCCCTCCCGGATGAGGTACCTGCCTCCCGTGATGCTATAACTAAGGAGTGGGGCCTCCCTTTATTTTTGCAATTCCTACTTTTTGTAATTTCCTTGATTAAAAAGCACCTTTATTAAAGATGAAACTGAGAGAGGCAGGTATCCATGACGACTGCTGGTGTCATATGTCGTCTGCCGTGAGAGGTCTGGGAGCTGGGGGGGCAGCGGACAGAGGAGGGATGGGGAAGGTACTACCGGAGGATGTGGCAAAACCGCCAAAGAGAATCTTAATTGATGAAAATGTGGGGGGGGGGGGGCGTCATTAAGAGAATGTACATTTCTGAGACGGGAGTAACCCTAAATGCCCAGTGGTCAGATTTATCACCTTGAGGGTCATCTGTCCATCATATATGAGAACCTGTGACCTCTGGGAGTGTTCGTGTTAAAAGAGGGTGAGTTGCTCCTAAATGGCAATCTAAATGTGTTTAAAATGGTGTGAGGTGATGGTATCTGATGTTAATGAGATAACATCTGTAATTATGGATTACATTCTCCCACTTTGAGCTTTCGCCAAAGAATTAACTATGGGAACAACTGTTGCACCTTGTCGGACTGAGAGCTAGGTTGATGTGTGGATGTTAAAGGAGGGATTGTTTGTTGTGTCAATGTTACAGGAGGGGTTGTGTGTGAGTTGACAGCTGGTCCGTCACCCACTGACACACAGACTGACTTAACCCTGTATGACATGCAGACTGCCCCGACACATTGTCCACATTGGTTATCATGATGCATTCAAAACAGACTTATAAAACGCTAGCTCTACATTGGGGCATCATACCAACCCTTTGGAGTGTATCAACCCTGTATGGTTGGCATGATGCTTGAATGAAGCGCTAGAGAGTTACACGCATCATGCAGACAACAGGGCAGTGTATGTAATCACCCTGCTGCCTTTAACGGGTTAGCATACAAATAGTGTCTTCTACACGTACCCTTCTGACTTGTATTTATACCCAGAAGGGAATCCTTTGTTCCTTCCTGTTGGCGAAGCTCTGAGAGACATCCACTTTGATGCAGAAGGTCTGAAGCGTATTCGTCCGCTGAAGTATTTCTTACAACGCGTTCTTCATTCCATGCATTATTCCCCTTGTCTTGTCTTGCTTTCGCTTTGTGAATCTGCAAAGCGTTAACAGAATCCTGTTTTGCTGCATTATTTTAATGATCAAGTCATGTGAGTGTGCATTAATGCCTCACAGTTTTACTGTCCCCTGCTTACACAACCTGTTGAGAGTTTTGTAGCAAGAAATGAATCCACCCCCAACAGTGTTAGGACTTTCCTTATATTTTTCATGTAACAGACTTTATACATGTATAAGTAATTAATACATCAAGGTCGCACGTCCATTTGTCGTCGTGATGCACCAATGCAGCACCGATGAGTAATTCAGTAGCGCTGCATCGGTGCATCATGTGGAGCCTGTGGGAGTGTATCAACCCTGTAGGGTTGGCATGATGCACGAATGCAGCCCTGGACCATCAGTCATTTTGACGACAAATGATTCACTGCTCTTAAATGGTTCACAATACACTAGCGTAGATTCACTTGAGACTGACTCATGACGTTTTACTTATATTCAAATAGGCATTCGTATCTCTTTATTTATCAATAATGGTTAAGTTAAAGTATATGTTTCCCAATAAATTACAAAGATGCAAGTCTCATAATACATGAATAACTACAAATATCAGCGTCCGTGTCAGGGTATGTGTCCGACTCACGGTACATCTACCGTATAGGGTAGATGTACCGTGAGGATGCACCCCGCATGAGCAGCTCACCGGCAGCGTACAGGTGACGGAGCAGCTCACAGAGCAGCTCATGGGGATGAGTCATCACCCCCCTGCCCCCTATACCCCCCCCCCCCTCTCTGCCTGCATCCTCCCCCACTCAGACACAGTGGTAAAGGAATGCGCCCCAGGCGTCACACTGTGTAGAGGCTGAACCAAGGGGAGTGTGTGTGTGTGTGGGGGGGGGTTATCAAGGAAGCGTCCTTGACACTTTAAGGGCAGCATCCCTGCTCGTCATGATGCATGCATGCATGAAATCCTGTCAGCAGAGCTGTATTCATGCATCATGCCAAGTCTTTAGGAGTGTATCAACCCCGTAGAATCAGCATGATACTTGAAGGCGGCAGGAACAGACTCGCCATGGCTGCATTCATGCATCATGACAACACAGGACACTAACACACTATAAAGCACTGTGCGGCCCTCACAGGGTCCAGGAAGACACTTCATCTCTTTCCTGATGCATCCACAAAAACAGAGGCTGCTTGTAAGCTAAGTTTGGGCTGCATTCCTGAGGGGGGATGAGAGTGGAGGGAACGTGTGATGTTGGGGTAAGGGGGTGGACGGGGGAAAGGGAGAGGGCGGAAATACTGGGGCAAAAGGGAGATAGTCGCTACAGAAGATAGGTGTGAAAGGAAGATAGGCGCAAAGGGAAGATGCACAGTATGAGCAAAGGAACGATAGGAGGGAGTGAAAGATGGGAGTGATGGCAAGATAGGGTGATTGCAAGATAGGACCAGGGATACGATAGGAGCAAATGAACAGTACAAGCAACGGGTTTAAAGATAGGAGCAAAGGAAAGGTATGAGTGAAGAAAAGATAGGAGCGAAGGGAAGATGGGGGTAAAGAGAAGGTAGGAGTGAAAGGAAGATACGAGAAAATCGACGATAGGTGCATGTGCATGTGGATGGTATGATCAAGGGAAAGATAGCAAAGATAGGAGCAAAGAAAAGATAGGTGCGAAGGGAAAATGATTTTCCCTTCGCTCCTATCTTTCCTATCTCCTACAATTATTGTAGTGGGTGTAGGTGTGGACGAAAAAATGAAATAAGAGAAGTTAAAGCAGCAAGAGAAGCGGAAGGTAAGAAAAAAGGGTGGAGGAAGATGGCAAAAGGGGAGAGGAAGAAGCAGGAATCCTTCCTGGAGTTTAAGGCATGGGGCCGCGTGATTCAAGGGTCTGCACATCTGAGAGGGGGAGCAGTAGGGGGGGGGGCTGCAAGTGGGGCGGGGTGTCTGCGGCTTTTTGATCTCCTTCAAGTCGGGGTTGAGCTGCAGTTCATCTTTAATCAGGATAATTAATTCCTGAGGCTCTTAATTTAACCCTTTATGGACAGCAGGATGCCTCAAGGCACATTAACCGTTTATGAGTAGCATGATGCCTCGCAATAACCCTTCAAGGGCAGCATGATGCCTCACGGCTTCATGATAAATTGATGCCACTGAATAACTCGCCAGCGTTGCATTGATTCATTATGAACGAGAGTGTAGACCCATCGTGCGGTGCCTGCGAGTAACTTCCCAGAACTGGATGTTGATAAAAAGGTCACGCTGGTAAAAGGGTATAGTTAATTAAAACACTTTGCTGTCCTAAAAGGTTTAATGAATGTCGGCAGGAATGCAGCAACCGCCACAGGTTGGAGTAGGAAGGGTGTGTGTGTGGGGGGGGGGGGAGGGGTTCTCTCCTGTGTGTGTGGGGGGGGGGGGGGAGGTTTCTCTCCTGTGTGTGTGTGGGGGGGGGGTCTCTCCTGTGTGTGTGTGGGGGGGGGGGGAGGTTTCTCTCCTGTGTGTGTGTGTGGGGGGGGGGTCTCTCCTCTGTGTGTGTGTGTGGGGGGGTCTCTCCTGTGTGTGGGGGGGGGGAGGTTTCTCTCCTGTGTGTGGGGGGGGGGGAGGTTTCTCTCCTGTGTGTGTGTTGGGGGGGGAGGTTTCTCTCCTGTGTGTGTGGGGGGGGGGGGGAGGTTTCTGTCCTGTGTGTGTGGGGGAGGGGGGTTTCTCTCCTGTGTGTGGGGGGGGAGGTTTCTCTCCTGTGTGTGTGTGGGGGGGGGGGGGGTTTCTCTCCTCTGTGTGTGTGGGGGGGGGGAGGTTTCTCTCCTGTGTGTGTGTGGGGGGGGGGAGGTTTCTCTCCTGTGTGTGTGTGGGGGGGGGGAGGTTTCTCCCCTGTGTTTGTGTGTAGGGGGGGGGAGGTTTCTCTCCTGTGTGTGTGTGGGGGGGAGGTATCTCTCCTGTGTGTGTGGGGGGGGGGGAGGTTTCTCTCCTGTGTGTGTATGGAGGGGGGGGGATGTTCCACCTTCATTTACTCATCCATCAAATCTCACACAACTAGAAACAGACGTGAAGTGCCAAGTGGCTAATTTCCCGGTCCGTGCTGGGTGTTGTAGACATTGTAATAAACGAGCACCGAGCTGCCACAAGCGTCCTGGGTCAGGTTTGTCGTACTTCCCAAACACTGAACACCCTGCATTCATGGATTCATTGAGTTGGGTATAACCGTATATATACCATGATAGCCTGGCAGAATGAGCACTGGTGGTGTAAGGCCTTTATAGTACAGCCCCTGTATGCAGTATATTGGCCAGCTGAGTATACACTCGGCTTTGCCTCAGAATCAGCCTCGACTAAGGTCAGTACACCATAAATCACATCCTGTACTTTATACGCAAACCAAGCCTCTAGGATGGGTTATGAAATATTCTAGGGGCAGATAATATGCGATATGTAGTTTTATACACGGGAATTTTCGGTAGTTCTAAAATGTTATGGAGTCATGCTGTCAGTTCCCATCACTGTACAGCTCTTTACGTCTTTATGTCCAATGTGACACCCCATCTGACCTCCTCTTGTACTCCCTCATAACCCCCCCCCCCCTACACCCCCCACCCCCTGCATCGTTGTTTTTCGTCACCCATGTCGTCAGTGCGGAAATGACGTTTGCATAATTGCTGCCAAATTACATCATTTCCTGCCAAACGCAGACCCGTTGTGTCTTTTTGTAGCCTGCTCCTAGGGTGGGCTGTGTTTGGGCGAGCAGTAGCAACGTTGTGACTAAGATAACCGTTTTCTTTTTAAAAAGAAAAAAGCCTCACTGTTAACATAGCAAAAAAAAGCAGGCCCATCAGGACGAGAAAAAAATGGTAAAAATTGGTGGCATTTTTTTGGAATCTAAATGCGGAATTTATGTAATTTCATGTTGCTTGAATCCAGACGTTCATGCGCT
>OX381712.1:79621122-79730171 GCA_947462335.1 Harmothoe impar
AACATTTAGAATAGAATAGCATTTTAAAACAAATAAACAAAAAAAAAACTTGCGTTAATTTGCTGAGAATATAAGAGTGCACTCTAGAACTTGTAACTTTAGTTCTACTTGGAAAATTTGAAAAACTCTTTCAGTTTTGGAAAGCCCAAAATGTGAAGGACATCAGGTCCTGCGACACCAGATCAGAACCATTTTAGGCAGACATTGCCACTGTCTGGCAGGATTTGGTAAAGACTGGAACATATTTCTGATGATGTTCAAGACACAATCCAGTTGATTGAATCCGTACCTGACTGGACCATGAACATTTTGATACATTTATACGTTCTCTTTAACAATAGGACGGGTTTCAAGAGCTTGTATCATTTGATATATTGACGTCCATATTTAGAATCCTAATACTACAAGCTTTCCAATGCTGTATAACATTCATTCTTTGCCTGGTGAATTTGCCCATAGAAATATGGTGAAAAATGTCCTCAGTTTCAGTTGTGTCCACTGGGCACAACTGTCTTTTTTTTCTGTGAACAATGCACTTTTTCTGTGTCTCAGGCACTGGACACAGCGATTTGTTGATCCGTGCCATAGACACAAGTGTATTACTATTATTTTGACCACACATCACACAGCATGACCCATTGTACAGGAGGCCATTTGCTCCCAGTGTAGAATGACTGAATGGCTGAAGTTAAAGGGGTATCCTACAGTTGTCCACACACACCACAGTTAGCGCAGCTTGCAGGTATAGGCACATAGAGGGGAGCACACACACTGGGTACCTGTGCTTACCACAGACAGACAGGCAGTAGCAGTGGCTCAAACTGAGCAATACTTTAATAGAGTGATATGTTTTAAATTGGGAATATTATTATCATGTACATGATTGAATCAGTACATTGTATACATTATAAACCTCAAATAAAGTTAAGTCATTATTTTATAAAGAAGGAGTTAGTATTCAAATCAACCCCTTAAACTTATCTTTTTCTCAGAATAGTCTCTTCTTTGGATATGACACTTTTGTGGAGCAAGGAATACTGCAACATATCATTTTGTAGTGGGTCGCCGCTGTGCTATTTCTATGGAACCAGTTGGAGTTATATTTGGTATATGTGTTGTCGTGTATCCAGGCCGCACTCCTGTCTACTGCCGAGTATAAGGTTATATAAGCCCACCTGAGGAATGGTGGAGCGCGGCCTGGTTATGTGCATTGAGCCGTGACCGCCACGTGTCACCCGACATATCTCGGGTACGGTGTCGGCTCGGATGCACCGGCGCGTGGTTACCCGGAGTTCCTCGGGAACTCAAGTGTTTACGAGTAATGAAGAAAATTACATAACGACCAGTACATAAGACCTGGGGTTCTGCTAATCGAGGACCCAGTCTTGCTGCGCACTTCGGCCAGCTTGACTGCTCCACAACAGAGCTTCCCCGAACTCTGTTGTACCTTTTAGGCCTAGTCCTGTCGCTGCTTCCACCTTGGTCACCCTGCGTCTTTCTCTGTTCCACCCTCTGGGGGAACTAGAGGAGATAGACGCATTGGTGTACAACTCCGGGTACAGAACTCCCTCTGCGGAGTCTGATCCAAGTGGAGTTAACCAAGATGGAAGAGAGCCTTTGAACTCGGGAATTATGTACTAGACCGTGAGCGTATACCTCCTGTATGTTCATATGACCACTGGTGTTCAGAAGCCTATTTGATTATTGCTATCCGTCTGTATGATTACGAGCCGTATGTCAGAATGAATAAAGTGTAATTTCTGAACAACCTATTTTCGAATCTGGAGTTTTTCATAGCAGATGTCTATCTTAGAATAGCCAACAGCTACACTGGTGCCGTGACCACTTTGGGTAAGTATTGATTTACATTTATTTTTTGTTATTCTTCTTTCTGAAATTGAGAGGTAAGCTCTTATATGTTTGAACCAGAATTGGTAGGTTTCAAGGATAGCTATTACAGGTTGCTTTTGTGTGGTGAAGATATGTCAGATACAGAGGTACCTCCCCCGTCGGTTACTAACCAAGGGGAGGGGATGCGTCCTAGATTACGATCTAGGGTGAGGTTTAATGCTAGGCAGAAGGTACATACTTTCAATCAGAGTAGGGAAATTGGACATGGAGGAGAGGAGGAGGCCCACGAGGTGAGATCTGAGGATTCACAAGGGGATCCTCCAGCAAAACGTCCAGCTCAAGAACCAGATAGGGGTATGGAGGGACCTGTCCAGGTGGGGGACACCTCACGGGAGGATGTGACGCTTGGACAGGTGACCATGGAAGATGCTGGAGAAGATAGTGACTCTAGTATACCTAGTCTGGAGGGTACAGTAGATATACCAGTGAGATGGGAACGTAGACCAGTACCCACTGTAGAAGCAGTGGGAGGGACTAGAGTGGTAGTCCCAGTTAGTCAGGAAGGAGTTGAGGTTGTCAAAAGAGACGACCTAGAGGAAACTCCTGAGGAAGGGGAAGAGACAGCTGATGGAATCTCCAGAGGAGATAAGCTGTTCCCGGATCCTTTTAGGTTGACAATACCTGGTCTAGAGGTTCCGCCTTATGAGCCCAGGGAAAGGTTGAGCCTGGAGGACATAAGGACGCTCCGATTGAGAAACGAGCATGAGCATATGAAGGAAGGGATAAGGCTAGAGGAAGAGTCCCTCAGGAAGTTGAAGGAAGAAAGGGAAGCTTTTGAAAAGAGTTTTTTGGCAAAAAGGTCAGGAAACATTGGGGAACATGCAGCTCAGATCAAACATCTGGAACAGATTTCTGTCAATGTGGGTCTACTTGAGGGTACTGAAGTCAGACTGAAGTCTGAAACAGAAAAGCTAGTGGTGCGGAATAAAGAAATTAGTTCCGAGATTCTAGCAAGACAGTTGCAAGTAGCGGAGTATGATGAGTTGTTGAAGAAGCAGGATAGTAAGCTGGGAGAGTTAGAGGCGCTAGCTCAACAAGCTGAAAATCACATGGTGAATAAGCTAGAACCAAAAGGGACGAAGGAAATTGGGGACCCAGTGGGAAAGGCGCAAGAGGTGTCTAGAGATGAGACCTTTGTGACTGCCGACGAGCCCTCAGTAGTTATAGTCAATACGGTGGAGGAGGTAGTGAAACCACCTGTCACTGAGGATCTAGATAGTTCCATGGTAATACATACAGCAGATATGTTATCCAGTGTGAGTGGACACTCATCGATGCATGGCAGTAAGTTTGATAAGAATGAGGAGTTCATGTTAGAACTGTGTGGTAGAGTTGAAAAACTGTTTCAGGAGAAGTTAGATTGCTTTCTTGAAGAAACGGAATCAGTGAGTGTGGAGAATGACACTAAGGGAGTAAAAGGAGACGTTCCGGTAGCCCAGGCTACAGGGAATAAGCCTCCTGTGGGACCAGTTAACACTGCTCCAGCTCCAGGTGCTCATTCTACTCCAGCTCCAGGGACAAGGCAAGTTCCTACAGTTCCGGTAAATGTGTCTACGGTAGGTAGACCAGGTTTGCCCGGTGGAGCATACATGAATGCTCGGCCGCCAGGTCAAGGGAATCTGGCCGGGCCTAACACCTCCTACGGGGGATGGGGCAATGTGGGACCGGATAACTGTTATGGGAACGCGAGGCCTATGTTCAATATACCACCTCCCCCATTACCTGGCAGTCATGTAACTCCAGGAAGCATGTATACACCAAGGACCGGAGGTACTAATCAGAGTGGGACACCCTATCAACATAGGGGAAATATGTCAATGGAAGATGAGGGAGTGTTCCAGAGCAATCCAGCAATTAGAAGATTGGGGATTGATGCGGTACCGAATGACGTGGGGAACTTTAAGGCAGTGGACTATGCTTTGAGTCAGGCTGATATACCGTTGAGAACGGGGATGACACCTGTGAGGAAGCAGGCGATCAAGATGAAGCAGTATGATGGCTCGGTTCCATGGAGAAAATGGTTCACACGATTTTCAGCAGATATGAGACATAATGGTTGGGAAGGCGATGAGTGCCTTGCAGCTTTGTCATGGTGTCTGCGGGATGGTCCTGGTGATCCCGCCCTAACAAGCTTTGAATTAAGCGGGGGAAGAACGTACAAGGGATTAGTGGAAACAGCTTCTTGGGCTTTAGGTTCCACATCCGGTGCGGATCCCGCATCTGAGCTAGAGGCAAGAGTTCAGAAGCCCGGTGAAGGGCACAGACAGTTTGGAATGGCTCTCAGAGTGCTAGCAGCAGAAGCATTTGCATCTATGAGTCCAAGTGATCCATGGCTGGTAAGGAAGTTGTCCAGCCTGTATATAGATGGACTTAAAGACGAAAGATTGTCGAGCGAGATTGCTTCACAGTGGAAGACCACTATGTCACTAGCAGATATCTTCGAGCTTACGGAAGATGCTCTGAGAAAGAGGAAGCTGTTGAAAACTGTAGAGGCAGCCCCTGTAGCAGTAATAGAGATGCCCGTAGAAGAGGTTGAACTGACTACAGAGGGAGTGCAAGAGGTGGCAGCAATAGATCCTAAATGGAAAGGACGTCGTTCTTTTTATGTAAGACGAAAGGTTCCAGGATCAGAAGGGTGCATTGAAGACCATGATCGGAAAAGTCATGGAGGAGCGTAGTAAGGCTGAGAAGGCTGAAAAGGTCGCAACTCGTGGTCGCGGTAAGGGGAAACCCAACAAAGACACAAAATGCTATAATTGTGGGAAGAAGGGTCACTTTGCAAGGACATGTTGGTCCAAGGATACTAAGAATGTATCATCGGTCGAGAAACAAAAAGACGGACCCTCTTCTGACCAAAGCCCACCACCGACGGAAAACTAACAGGGGTTGTTGTCGATGACAAGATAACAACCCCACCTGTGATTGTCAAAGGTACTATCAGGGGAGAATCAAAAGATTCCATTTCATGGGAACCGCTGGGGTTAGCCGCACCTGAGTCTGATCCGCCAGGTGGAGATGGGCCCCAGGGAACGGACGAGAAAGGTGTTGAAGATTTAGCTCATCTGGACACCGTCCGCAGAATTGAGTTGGCGGAAGAAGTAGAAAGGTTTTGTGCTTCGCGACTCAAACCCGATGATCCTATAGTTAAGTTTCTCAACTCGAGGGGATATGACTTGGGCGGTGAAGCTGGAATCCAGAGATTTGCCTTGCAACCTTCTCCTTTACAAGGGAAGAGATGGTACTTGCCTGTGCAGATTCAGGGCTGCTTGGGGGAATTTCTGATCGATACTGGAGCTAGTCACTCCATGATGGGTCACCATTTCTTCAAGAAGCTCGCAGGTCTGTCGACTAACCCTGTGGGGTCTGGGTCGGTCAGAAGTGCTGATGGGTCTCATATGCGGACACATGGCAGACAGGTGATACCCTTTTGGGTGAATCAACATTCATTTGTTGTTTCAACAACTGTAGCTGAATGGATGAGGGAATCTTGGGAGTAGATTTTTGTTCTCTGTATGGGGCGGTATTGGATAGTGTGACAGGGGAACTCACTCTTCGATACCCACAAGAGATGAAAGTCCAGTGTGTACTCCGCCGGATTTCAGGCGTCTCGTCTGTCTCTCAGACAGTGCGAATTCCTCCCCGCCATGTGTGCAATGTAGTTGTATACTGCCGGGAAATGGAATTTGACCGCATGGGGGTGGTGGAACCGAATCAGCAGCATTTGAGTAAGCTGGGATTGGTTTCCACCAGTGCCTTAGTGCAAAGTTCAAGACGAACAGTAGTACCAGTCAGTAATATGACTTTTCAGGATGTGTACCTGGAAAAGGGGACGACCTTTGGGGACGTAACATATGCTGACGTGGTAGGAAGAGCTGACTCACCAGAAGTGGAGTTAGCAGTAAAGAGGGCAGTGGAAATAGGAGCTTTGGATCCATCCGCTATGCCAGTGGTATTGCAAGACACTGGAGAGCAGGATAGGAAGGAAGGATATGGTTTGCCACTGCATCTTTTACCATTGGTGACAGATAGCCACTTGGAGACGGAGGAGGACAAACGGAGTCTAGCTCAGCTATTATGCGAGAATGCAGACTTGTTCTCCGCTCCAGGGGAGCAATTGGGTAGAACTGACCGAGTAACTCATCGGATAGACACCGGTTCTAGCCCACCATTGCGCTTGCCATACCGGCGCCTCCCGTTGTCTAAGAAGCAGGCATTGGAGGATGAGGTGGACAAGATGTTAGGGGAAGGGATAATAAGGCCCTCAGATAGTCCATGGGCTAGTCCGGTGGTAATGGTTACCAAAAAGGATGGCACCTGTCGGTTCTGTATAGATTACAGGAGACTGAATGGGATTACGAGGAAGAATGCCTACCCCTTGCCACGCATTGACGAAAGTCTGGATTCCTTGGGAGGCAATCACTGGTTTAGTACCTTAGATCTCCAGTCGGGATACTGGCAGATTGGGATGCACCCAGAGGATAAGGAAAAGACAGCATTCACAACCCACCGGGGGTTGTTTGAGTTCAATGTAATGCCATTTGGCTTATGCAATGCTCCGGCTACTTTCGAGAATATGATGGAGACAATGCTAAGGGGATTGTTGTGGAAAAATTGTCTAGTTTATCTAGACGACATCATAGTTTTCGGGAAAACTCGGGAGGAGTGTCTATCAAATCTGAACAAGGTGATGGATCGATTGAGATCCTACAACCTTAGACTGAAAGCTAAGAAATGCAAGTTCTTCAGGCAATCAGTGGAATATCTGGGCCGAATAGTCAGTGGCACAGGTATTTCGGCGGATCCAGGGAAATTAGAGGCTGTAGCTAATTGGGCAACGCCAAAAGACCAGAAAGAAGTGAGGTCATTTTTGGGTTTCTGCTCGTACTACCGCGATTTCATTCCCGGATTTGCTGAGGTGTCAGCTCCATTACAGGCGCTGGTAGTAGGAAAAAGGAAGGGAATGTTGAAGCTACCACCGTTTATTTGGACGGAATTAGCTGGACAAGCTTTTCAGAAGCTGAAGGAGTTATTCACGGTAACTCCTGTGCTGAGCTATCCTACTGAGGGTGATCAGTTCATCCTGGACACCGACGCTAGCAACGATAGCATAGGCGCTGTCTTATCCCAAGTGCAGGAAGGTAGAGAAGTGCCCTTGGCATTTGCTAGCAACAGCTTGAGTAAAACTCAACGCAATTATTGCACCACCAAGAGAGAGTTGTTGGCCATAGTAGTTTACACAAAGAAATTCCGCCATTATTTGTATGGTGGGAATTTTATTCTACGAACAGACCATTCATCCTTGAGATGGCTCCTTAATTTCAAGGAAGCAGATGGGATGATGGGTAGATGGATCTCCGCGTTGTCTGAACTGGGGATAGAGAATACCCAGATTCAGCATCGGAGCGGAGTGAAGCACGTAAATGCGGATTGTTTGTCTAGGAGACCAATCCGAAGATGTGCAAGAATGGACTGTGAAGACTGTGGCATACATAACGCGTTGGTGGCTCCAATAATGAATTTTGATCCGGCCTGGGAAGAGAACTTGGTGTTTTGGTCGGCGGAGTCCATACTTGAAGCTCAGCAGGATGACGATGGTATCAATATGATACGGAATCTGATCCTGGAGAGAGCTGCTCGTCCCGTCAGACCTGCTCTGTCATTGGAATGTGTGGAAGTAAGGAACTTAGTGGGCCAATGGTCGCAGCTGGTAGTGCGAGACGGCCTATTGTGTAGATGGAAAACTCTTGAAGGCAAAGCCAGGAGGAGGCTACAGATAGTCTTGCCAGCTTCTCTGAGATGGGAAGTATTCGAGTTTTTCCATGGTCATCAGACTTCCGCTCATTTTGGCAGGAAACGGACTTTGGACAAACTCGCGAGGAGATATTACTGGCCTGGGATGTCTAAGGACGTAATACGTTGGTTGAGTGAATGCCCAACGTGTTGCCTGGTGAAGCCGGGCCCTGGGAAAGGTAAAACATCTCTCAGACAGGAACTGTTCGGAGTCAGATTTGCGAGGATAGCCATTGACATAATCACTGGCTTCCAGACAACTCCAAACTCCAACGTGTGCATGATGGTGGTACAAGACTACTATTCAAAGTACGTGAAGGTGATCCCAATGAAGGATCACACGGCATTAACTTGCGCACAAGCTTTGGTTGAGGAGTGGGTACTAACATTTGGCGCACCTCTCATGTTACATTCAGACCAGGGTAGGGAGTTTGAATCGCGTCTCTTTCAGGGGATGCTGGAAGAATTAGCCATAGTTAAGACACGCACTAATCCGTACCGACCGCAGTCGGATGGGATGGTTGAGAGATTCAACCGCACGTTGATTCAGGGGCTGACCACGCTGGTTAATTCTAATCAGGATGACTGGGATACGTTTTCCCAGTATGTGGCTCATGCATACAACGGTACGGTGCATGCTTCAACTGGCTGCACTCCTAACAGCCTGGTATTTGGATCTGAGATCATAATGCCTGCAGATTTGGTCTTTGGCAGTGTACTGCGGAGAAAGGATGTCCCATGCCGAGTGGCATTTGCGGAATCCCTGCGCAGAGAATTGCGGGAAGGCTATGCATTGGTGAGAGGCCATTTGAAAAAAGCGGCCATCCATCAGAAAGTAGGGTATGATACAGGCTTGAGAGAGAGGAAGTATGTAGTTGGACAAAAGGTGGTGAGATTGAAACCACCTGTACATGGAAAAATCTCGAAGGGTTGGGATGGGCCATTTGAAGTGACAAAAGTAATATCGGATGTTACTGTGTTATTGAAAAATGTGAAAGGCAAGATAGTTGCAGGCCATGTAGATCGCCTGAAGCCTTGGCTAGGTCGCCGGCCCGGCGATGAGAATGAGCCTTTGGTAGAAGTGCCAATGCCCCAACCCAGGTGGGTGCGTAAAACACAGGTTACAGCACCCCCGCCTACAAAGAAGACTAGAAAAGCAACGCCAGCTAGGAAAGTCGATGGTAGGAAGAAGAAGAAGAAGGTAGTTACTGAAAAGGAAACTAGAGAGGTTCCTACAGTAATTGAGAAGAAGAAACCCCAAGGACCCATACGTAGAAGTGCTCGTATAGCGGGTCGAGGTGCTGTTACGTAAGAGCGGCGGGGCTGGGTTTGTTTGTTGTGGTTACCCGAAATAGTTCGGGTCTCCAAGGACTTACCCGGTAAACCCCGGAAAGTTGCGTAACTGGTGCTGATTGTCAAAAACACAACGAGAAATACCGGATTTTATTCTTTAGTCTTTGTGACGGGAATAATGGTGAAATTGACCAGTAGATGGCATTGGGGTACCCAACGTTCTGCTTTACTAAAGTTAGTTTTGAATGTTTACATGCTATGGTCTGTGAGTTGGTTTCCCATTTAGTACTTGTCGTGATGGTTTCGGATTAGAATCCAATCAAACCTAGTCAGTAATTTTTCTAAGGATAATATGAGGATCCTAATACGAAATATTATGTGGAAAGTACGGGTGGAAAACTCGTTACAACAACATGAGAAAAGGTACTCATACATATTCCGAATTTGTTCGGACAACCAAAGAAATTTACTTTGACACGTATTTTTTTATAATGTTTGTTTAAAACAGCGTTCTGAAAGTTCATAAGCTATAAATGAGACAGCCGTGACGAACTGAAGAATTGCTATTACTTGAAATGATGTGCAAAAATACAATCCGAGAAAACCCGGCGAAGATTGCAACTACTACGCAGTTAACTCCGCCACCCGGTTTTCTTCGGATAATACCGGATAACTTCTTCGGGAAGGGCTATCCGGTACCCGTGATCCTTTGCGCTTGGGTGCGCACGCATGCTGGTTTGGCGCGGAAAGCGTCAGTCCTGCACATACCGTTGGAGAGGGTGGATGCGAAGGCACCTCTCTCCGCGTATGTAACACCGGTTAGAACATCTACATGTGAGGGAGAGAGGAGACACTAAAGTGAGGTAGTACAGGAGGACACATTTGTAACAATTTTCCTGATTTTACTACTCATTTAAGCTCATTTTAAGAGTGGGCTCCTCTGGGCCGCCCTCTGTGTAGTTATCATGGCGGATAACTATCCGTCGGGAGACTCCCATAGAAGGAGTCACTCGACGGAAGTTTCCCCTCTGTCGCAGGAACAGAGAGAGTTATTAGCTTTGGGGGACCTGGAGTCAACAGCTCCGGTCGAGTATGATCTTCCAAAACGATTTCGGGAGGCAGATTTACCTAAATTTGTGTATCATCCACCAGCTAAGATGAAGAATAGGGGTGTGAAACGCCGAAATCACAGTAATATCTCGGAGATAAGGAGAGCTGAAAAGGTTAAAACCACACAGTATCTCCTAGCTCGGGGAGAACATGTTAAGAAACTGGTAGATATGGGTTTATCAGTGGCGCAAGCTAGGGGGTTCGTGTCAGGGCCGGGGTTAAAAGGACTCGAGGCCGGGGGATTTCCCTTGTTCCAGGTTGGGAATATTGCGTCACCACCTACTTCGGGAGTGACCCGGACTGACCCGAATATGCCCGGGATACCGGTGTACCCGGTCAGTGACATGCCAGTGGGTGCTCCGTGGGGTGCTATGTCGTATGACCGTGCGGATGGTTTACATCCGGTGCATGGTAACTTTGTACCCGATTGGGATGCCCCTGCACAGTCAACTCCAGAACGTATTCCAACTATGGCAGTAATGCAGTTAGCAGCAAAATTTGAGAAATTTAAGCCAGATGACGTGATTCCCGGGAGTAAGATATGCAGGGGGGCATATATCCAACAGTTGGACAAATTCAACGAGAGGAAATGTACTAAACTATTCAGACCTCCTTCCGATAATTCCAAGTCCAGACCCTATACAGGGGAGGTTACTGGGGAGATGGGGAGCCGAGCTAGGCTACCATCCTACGAAGATACAGAAAGGGATTTGGAGTGGTGGTTAGAATATACTAGTTCAGCAGCACATCAAGCTTACAAGTTCTGGGATGAGGTTATAAAGCAAAGTATGGGGACATACAGGGCTGCCGACCTCTCCAACGAAGATAGAGACCGGTTGAAATGGGCGTGGATGACATTTGTCCCGCCAGGTATGCCTACTTATAAACCTGGTAGAGGTTGGAGAATAGGTTCGGGGCAATGCCCATTCAATGAGTGTATGGATAGAAATCCAATAGCTGAGTATCTGGACCTGTACCAGTTCGCACGACATCTAGTGGAGTTCCACGCGCACTCCAAAATGATGTGGCAGTGCCGGGCCAGGCCTAATCGCTCAGTTAAATGTATGAAAGATGGTGAACCTTTCAGCACATCTAGAAAGGGTTGTATGGTAAGGCATTTAGTGGATGTACACCATATGAAGGCTGAAACTGCCATGTCCAATCTAGACATTCTCGAGAATAGCCCGGAGGCCTTAGGACTCACGGACAGAGAAAAGTGTGTGAGGGTACCACAGGGGTTGGCATACACCTTAGTGTTTAACCATAACCCGAGAAGGTTGTGGTTGAATCGAAAGGCGTGGCCATACTACCTTCAGGACTTTCCAGAGAAAGCCTCTGATTATCGTAGTAAAATGGAATTGGCCACTCCGCCTAAAGGTAAAATGCTGTCTGAAGGTAAAACTGTGGACCATGGAGTGTACACTCCTGTCTCGGTTACCTTAGGAGAGATGCGGACCACAGGTTCAGAGGAGTCCTCAGCTTCTGCTGAGTTGGACTCATCACCTGACGGCCGATCTACCCCAACCAAAAGACGTGCTCCGGGGTCTTCCTGTGGGTTTAGTAGGAACACTACTGAATCCAACAAGGAGGGCTCTGGCGGAACATTACCGAGGGTTGCTGTTAGCCCAAGGCTAGCCTTAGAAGAGAAAATGGTAAATGACCTGTTGGCTTCTCCTGTAGAGGAGGAGGATGACTGTGTATTTGTGGGAGAGGAGGTAATACCTCCTACCACAATCTCTGAAGCTAGAGGGAACCCGGGAGTGTCAAGGAAGATATTAAAAACAGAAAATACTTCTACTGATAGTCAAGGGTATGTAACAGGGAAGATAGAGTCAGTAAGTGGGAAAGAGGATTCCAAATCTAAAATGATCTACAGAACGATTGATTTTCAATCTGAGGGAGATGATTGGGTGGACCAGAAATTCACCCCACCCACAGGCAGGGTTCAATCAAGTAAAACAGAGATGAGGAAGGAACAGGAGATTGGTCGCAGACTATCCTCCGTTCCATCACCATCTACCTGTATGGGGGGTCTCTCACTAAACTCTCCATCACCTGGAGTGGGTGAGGAAGATATCTCTTTGGAGTCGGTCCCCCTGCCTAAGCTGACTGGTGATATTGATCACCCTGAGAATGTAAGTATCAGGAATCTTCTGAAAGAACAGTATGTCACTGGACTGAAAAGTTCATTTGACACACTGGATCTCGCTTGTCAACTAGCTCTGCAAGGAGCTAGGGCTCAAGCTGAGCAATTGGTAAAAGAAAGTCGTTTGGCCGAATTAGAGAAAGTGGAGACTGCTAAAGCAGAACTCCTATCTAAAATGTCCAAAATGACTGAGGAGAATGAAGCCCTCAAAAGACAGTTGGGACAACGAGATGACATGGTAGCAACCTCTAGCAGAATAGTAGATGATTTGAGATTGAACATTGAAAAATCTCGTATGGAAAGTCAATTTTTAATTGATGATCTCAAAGTCAAGTTGGATCGCAGTAAGGATATGGTCAGTTCTGCTGAACATAAACTAACTGCTGCCAGGACTGAAATAAGTCTAAAAACCAAAATTATTCGGAAGTTGGAACACGAAATTGGTGGTCTAACAGAAGAATTTTCTAGCTATAAAAAGGAAGCTCAGCAGAACGATGACTTCTATGAAGAGTTGGCTGAGTTCTTTGAGGATTGCTATGAGATACCATTGTCAAGTTGGTACGACGAGAGTGTGTACAGGGTTGAACGGGGTTCCGCCCCTCTTCCCTTAGGATTTGACGGTGATGCATACGCACAAAGGTTGAGAGCTGACTCCAGGGCTAGTAATACCCCTAGGAGTCCTCCACCTCCATCTACAGAAGATGAGACGCACCTGGCCGACTGCAGTTACGTGGCTGCCACCTCCATGGCCTGTGGGTCATCGGAGTTGGTTCCTGTGACGTCTGTTCCTAAGACGTCCGTGGCTGTGACGTCTGTTCCGGGGTCACCTGTTCCTGTGACGTCCGTTGCTGTGGCGTCTGTTCCGGTGTCACCCGTTCCTGTGACGTCTGTGGCTGTGACGTCTGTCCCTGTGTCACCAGTCTCGGTGACACCTGTTGCTGTGACGTCTACCTCTGTGTCGTCTGATGCTAAGACGATGCAGTATACTACCATGGGGGTGGACACAACCGTGTCTTCCTTTGAGACTATGGATACTCCAGCCGGGGTGTCCGCTCTAGCGAGGATGGTGGTGAATGAACTGCAGACAGAGTTACATAACTCGACTCCTGTCTCAACACCAATACTCGACACCACCTCTTGTCAGTCACCGTACCAGATAACGGAAAGTGAGACTAGAGAGGCGGTTCAGATACTGATGGAGCTGAACGATGCAATTGCAGAGGCTGACTTACGTCTGTCTATCCGTGATGCTGAGGCGCTTATGGCTCCTGAAAACGAACTCGAACAATCCATGATGGTGGATCCTCCAATGGACCTACCTGTGACGACTGGTTCTATGTCTGGGAACCATCGTCCATCTACCCTGGACATTCCTGTATCCATGGCAAATGTAGCTATGGGTGCTCAAATGCATGGTCCTGACCCTGACGCTTCGCAGCTAGGGTTTGGGATGGACATATCCATTGAGATGAGTGACAATCGACCTAGTGAATGTATGTCTCCAGTGTCCAGAAACGAAGAACTTTTGCTGAGTGGCGAGTCATAAAAACATTCCCAGTTGCAGCATATATGGAACCTCTACCATGTGTCGTCATCAAGGTTGAACTGGTGCAGTAGTGGGGTTGTTAGTACACCACGGATCATATGATGCTTTATACTATAGACTATAAGTCACAAGATGACTAGATAGATATATATATTTATAAAAGACTGAGATGACAAGAACAGTGGATCATTATCACCTATTTATGGAAAGACTTTGATATGATCTAGGGTTGCAGTTATCGCTATATAGGAAACTGTTAAAACCATCACCAAAGAGTGTTCTATATTTTTTTTGCCATAAGACAGTATTTGTGAAACGGGTTCTGTTTGAGTTGATGACATATGCTATAGGTATGATTATTGTATGCCGATTGTGATACTCAGATTTAACCGTCCAATGAGTAAAGGTATGAGGGACTGGATCCTGATGATACCTACTGAGATGAAAAGTTGCTTGACTACATTCGTACTATGTGTAGATCTGTGGTAATAACATATCAATGAACCTGAAAAACGCAAAATTTATTCAGGTACTGAGAGTGGAAATTGCGTAAGTTGTTATGGAGATCTGTAGGCTCCCGTTGATTACTTTCAGAAGGAAGGTATCGAGTGAGGAGCCGGGTCATTCTATTTTTCAGCTTGCTGCGCTTTTGATCTTTGAACTAAGTGTGGAGACTAATTCTCCCTGAATCGTTGAAATATGTTACGCCAACACTAGATCTGATTGCTTACGGTATTCCTATATGGAGAATGTCACTTGTATTATTGTGTGAAGACACCCATGTGACCATGGTGCATAAGGTTTTGGAGACCTTGATTGGATTGAAAACTGCATTTACCGGATCTACGCTATATGTCCATTTATTCCAAAAATATTGATCTTTCAAACCTTACTCTGGCACGTAAAGCGAGTGAGTCTATTCATATAGACGGGTTGGGTCAAGGTTTACTATAAAGTCGACACTTGCCACCTTTTTTGTTTCCAATATGTCTTGTACTAAAACTTGGTAACTTTTAAGGAGAAGTGCTCATATTTGATCTGTATGTATACGATACCTGTTGTAACAAATCGTTTTCGATGAGACATGGTTAGTATGCGATAAATGTGTCTTGAAGGTTTTATATATTTTTTTATGATATATAGTCAAGTTTGTTTTATAGGGCTTGACTGGCTGTGTGGAGTTTATCCTCTTAGTCCCATAAATCATGACTGTTATTGAAGGATTATACTCGATTATTGTGTAACTGGATCCTGATGGTTGATATGATTGACGTTAATATCAAAAAGGATGAATACATATCTATGATACCCAAGAAATATATTAGTGGTTCTAATAGAAAGAGTTACGCTTGCCTCCACTATGTATATGTTTGGAGACAATATATTTGTTTTTTGGGTTGTTTGGAGATAAAATTTGTCATTTGTATTAAGGTAGTATAATAATACTGCACTTAGTGCTGCTATTTAGACGCTGTGATATTGTCTGAAGGGGGGTAGTGTAGTGGGTCGCCGCTGTACTATTTCTAGGGAACCAGTTGGAGTTATATTTGGTATATGTGTTGTCGTGTATCCAGGCCGCACTCCTGTCTACTGCTGAGTATAAGGTTATATAAGCCCACCTGAGGAATGGTGGAGCGCGGCCTGGTTATGTGCATTGAGCCGTGACCGCCACGTGTCACCCGACATATCTCGGGTACAGTGTCGGCTCGGATGCACCGGCGCGTGGTTACCCGGAGTTCCTCGGGAACTCAAGTGTTTAAGAGTAATGGGGAGAATTACATAACGACCAGTACATAAGACCTGGAGTTCTGCTAATCGAGGACCCAGTCTTGCTGCGCACTTCGGCCAGCTTGGCTGCTCCACAACAGAGCTTCCCCGAACTCTGTTGTACCTTTTAGGCCTAGTCCTGTCGCTGCTTCCACCTTGGTCACCCTGCGTCTCTCTCTGTTCTACCCTCTGGGGGAACTAGAGGAGATAGACGCACTGGTGTACAACTCCGGGTACAGAACTCCCTACGGGGGAGTCTGTCCCAAGAGGAGTTAACCAAGATGGAAGAGAGCATTGGAACTCGGGAACTATGTACTAGACCGTGAGCGTATACCTCCTGTATGTTCATATGACCACTGGTGTTCAGAAGCCTATTTGATTATTGCTATCCGTCTGTATGATTACGAGCCGTATGTCAGAATGAATAAAGTGTAATTTCTGAACAACCTATTTTCGAATCTGGAGTTTTTCATAGCAGATGTCTATCTTAGAATAGCCAACAGCTACAGTTGCTTAAATCCCGACGTCTATGCATTGCTGAGTGATCCGTCATGACGTCACGTCACAGGCCACGTGTGTGTGTAACTAGGTCACTAAGACGCCCGTTATGGACGCCATGTTGGATCTCACCTACAGGACTTTTCCCTCAGCCCCAAAAGACACATTTATCTACCCACGCCGTGGCACATTAGACTCATGACGTAGTACACCACTACTGATGACGTATACACGATAACTGATGACGTAGTACACGATTACTGATGACGTAGTCGGCGTGACGACCTCAGGACTGAATGGACAAGTCGTGTTCCCGTCCCGCGCATGCGGCCTCCGACCGGAAGTCCAATCAGGCGGAAGCGGAAGTCAATCATGCGCGTCTAGGACGTGGTGGGTAATTGTGGCGGGTCTGACAGCGGGGGGTGGGGCGGGGGGTAGAGGGGGGGGGGGGGGGTAGATGGGGGGGGGGTAGATGGGGGGGGGGGGGTGTAGGGCTGTCCTTCACCCACCAGGCACTACTGCTGCCCTGTAACACTGTAATACTTGATTGTCTTTTCTGTAGGTATACAGTAGAAGTTTACTGACCCCACACAATTGCACCTTTTATACTCATCAGACAACATCATGCCTTGTAGTGTTACTGCCCTTGTTGCCGTCATGAGTAGTGGCTGAGGAGCTGGTAAAACTCTCCCGTGCATCATGCCAATCCTAACAGGTTGATACCAGACTTCCAAAGCGAGTACCGTATTCAACGTAATAAGCGCACAACCCCTAATAAGCGCACACTCCCCGTTTTTGGCCGAATTTTAGACTATAAGTAACCAAAAATATCTCAATTTTTTACCACAATTAAACTCTTAACTACTAAAAGGTGTCCATAATCATTTTTTTAAGCGCACTGTGCGCTTATTACGTCGAATACGGTAACTCGCGGATGCTGCGTTGATGTTAGACTTATGGCAAATGAAAATCGGGGTGGATTTAAAAAGGGGTGGGATCCACCAAATACCAAAGTGCCAAAAGGCATGATGCCGGGAGTGTCGGCAGATCAAAATGTCATTAGAAAATCAAATTTTTTCCCCAAAAAGGATGAGTGTCCAGACCCTCATGCAGCCCCCCCCGGATCTGCCCCTAAAAATGCAGGGGGGGGGGTAGGGGGTGGTTGTTAGTCGGTGTGCCCTTCAGGCGCTGAGGGGTGTGTCTGCTCGCTGTCTTTGCTGATTTTATTAATTTGTCTAATTTGATCAGTGACCACGGCGACATTGATGACGTCATCAAGTCATGCTGTGCCGACAATTGGGCCACACGCATCGCGACGTGACAAGTGTCGGTGTTGTCATGCCGACGTGCCGTCATGCCGACGTGCCGTCACGACGTGCCGTCACGACGTGCCGTCACGACGTGCCGTCACGACGTGCCGTCACGACGTGCCGTCACGACGTGCCGTCACGACGTGCCGTCACGACGTGCCGTCACGACGTGACGTCACGACGTGACGTCACGCTAATGTGCCGTCACGACGTGCCGTCACGACGTGCCGTCACGCTAATGTGCCGTCACGACGTGCCGTCACGCTAATGTGCCGTCACGACGTGCCGTCACGACGTGCCGTCACGCTAATGTGCACCTCACACAGTCCTCCACATGGGATGCAAGTCGGTTGATTATGGCATGAACCAGGGTAGGAGGTGCCTCTACATGGGTAAAAATCGACATGGCCCATTTAAAAATCAACACGGGCGACACGGCCCTTTTAAAAATCAAGGTTAGGTTTCCTCTTGATTTTCAATTTCATCAGAATTCTTTTTATAAGACAATGGTGTGACAAAATTGATATGGACCTGCAGAGATTCGCATGAAAAACTGGTTGTGTAAATTTACCTGAATGTGTCCATGATGCATGAATGCAGCACTGGGGAGTTACTCACCATGGCTGCATTCATGCATCATGGTTAATATTTATGGTCATTACAATGGTCATTATTTATGGTCATTACAATGGTCATTATTTATGGTCATTACAATGGTCATTATTTATGGTCATTACAATGGTCATTATTTATGGTCATTACAATGGTCATTATTTAACAAAGAACTGTGCAGCACTTCAAGGTTTAGTCTAGGAGTGTCTGTAGATTGTAGGTGGTGGTGGGACTGGGTCAGTGAGGGGAGGAGCAGGGATTAGACCGTCCTGTGTGTGTGTGTAGGGGGGGGGGGGTAGTGTAGCCTGCTTACACCCACGGCCGCAGCGCACTGCTGTGGGTGTAGAAGTTTAGTGTCTGCAAAGCTCTGGAATTTTAGCCCAAATGCGAGGTTGGTTTGATTCGCACTCCCCTGGGCTTAATAAACGTATTTCTGGGCTGAAATTACACAGGTGGATGCTTATAACTGTCCTCTACCATGCTATGTTTTTAAAATTGTGATTTATTTATAATTTCTATATGTTATAGCACTTTGAAGGGGGTAGTCTGTACAGGCATGACCTCTTTACAGCAGTAATGCCACCCCTCAATTGCTCTAGACATGCCTATAATTACCACATTGTAGATTTCGCCCTACTTAATTAAGGCCCTAAGTAGCATGAAGGGCCACTCATGGCCTGTCTTGATCGAGTGCAGAAATCTACATGGTTTGTTGACATAAGGACAACCAGTAAAAAACTGACTCTTCTCTCCGTAACTCTCAGAGCCCCGGCGCCCTACTGAGAGTTACAAGCCGTAACTAGGGGGGGGGGGGCTTTGCGGCATGTGGGGATGGTTCACTAACCCCCCAGTAGAGGGCGCCGGGGGGTACAGGTGCGTCTGAGACCAGGCCCCAGATGTAGACGTGGTCAGTGACAGGGCCGCCCCCTGGTGGTATAACGGGGTCAACTCTGGGTATTAGAGTACCACCCTGCTCTGAGGACATGGGCTACACCTACCGTGTATAGGCCGCGGGTGTGGGAGTCAGATCCCCAACGCGGCTTATAGGGTCAGCACAATGTCGGAATGTGGCTTTTCAGATCCTCTCTGAGTCTGAGGCTTACATGGTTTGTCAAGTTAGGGGTGCGGCTATTAAATACACAAGTTAGGTTTTCTGTTTACTCTCGTGTCAGCTGTGGGATATATCATGACACGCATCGTCAACTCATGTGTCTCTGTACCTGTTAACAACCCCTCCTGTCCATGATATCTGCAGCCCCCCCCCCCCCCCCCCCCCCACCGCCAGAGTTCTGTGCGCCGCTGGAGGGGCCAGCTTTATTCGGCAGGGGTTTCTCCCTACCCCGGACCCCGGCCTCGGGTCCACCCCCCCCCCATCCTCCTTCTCCACCCCCCCCCCCTCCCCCCCCCCCCCCCACGGCCCCTGTCAGCAGAGGCTGTTGGATCCGGATTACCGCCTCAGGTCACAGGTCAACCGGAAGTGACGTTTGGGGAGGATGAATCCCAAATCCTGACTGCCCCACCCCCTACGGACCCCCCCCCCCCCCCCCTCCCAAGGGTGCCCGATGGGGGATTGGGTAATTGGTGCCGGATTCTGGTCAAGTGTTGGGGATCTGTGCTGGGGTGATTAACCCTGTAAGGGCCGCATCGTGCTTTACTGCATCATGCCCTTGGTCAGCATGATGCATAAATGCAGCCCTGGTGAGTACCGTGCCAGTGCTGCATTCATGCATCATGCCAACTAAATTGGACTGATACACTCCTGAAGGGGTTAGCATGATGCATAGATGCAGCCATGATGCGTTACTTTTCAGGATTGTATCATAACAACAAATGGCACAGTGCATTACAGCCCCGTGCGGCCCTTACAGGGTTAATTAAACTCCCCTTTGTTGTGTGAGAGTCTTAGGGGGAGATTACCCGTTGTTGCTGTTGGTGGGATTACAGTTGTGTTTGTCACATCACACATGTAATTAGACAGGGAGGGACAGTCTATTGTCGTGTGAAGGGGCCGTGGGAGGAGTGATTAGAGACCACAGTACCTGGAACAAGGGGATGTCCAGTCTGTATAGAGAACTGAATTAAAAGTTTGAGATGTAACAGTGGGGTATAATTCTGCTCTGGATCTAACAGTATATGTACAGAGAGTGTGACCTTCCTTTCTAAGGTTTCTTATTGCAGTGACATATCTTACATGAGGGGAGACAAACCAGGGCTCAAAGTCTAAGTTAGGTAGGTTATGTATTAGATAGACGACACCTGGACCTGGTTCTTCCATATACCCACTGCCCCACCAGGTCGAGACGAGGTGTTATACACCGAGTCGCTGCCAAGGTGCGAATCCTTTGTCTTAGGTGTTACCCATGGGTTAAGTTAACATGTAGACAGGCTGCAGCAGAGAGCGGCTGGTATGGGGTCCGTGTGGACGGTTCCTACACAGTGAGTAGTATGTGGGAATGGGGCTTTGTGTCAGCTCAGGGAAGTAATACAACATACACCACTTACAGGCCTTACAGCCGATTTCCCTTTGTCCACGATTATCTTCAATTTCATATTACTTTAATGACCTCTGATTCAGAGTTTCAATCCTTTAAACACTGATCCCTAAGTGACCCCCTTTACTAAGGGAGATGAGGTGGGTGAGTCGGTCATGTGGCTGATGTGCAGACGTTGATTATCCCTCGAGTCGACATGATGCTTCTCTAGGCCTCATATTAACATGTTGTCATGTTGCAACAACTCAGTGTTGGAAAGTCACTTGCCGGCATCGCATTGGTACATCATACGGACACTTTGTAGCGAGTTACTCACCAGGGCTGCCTTCATGCATCATAGTGACATAAACTGACTAAGTTGCCTTAAAGCCTCACGCTGTCCGTAAAGGGTTAGGGACGCTGGGAGGACGCGGTGCACGGCAGCCTCATTGTGGGTCTGACAACTTAATGAGGCAATGACGTCCTTAATGACGTCACACTGACGTCATAATCACCTCAACGACTGACCAGGTACCACGTCAACGTGACGTCATAACCATGTCACACTGACGTCCAGTTACCACATCAATGTGACGTCATAGCCACGTCACACTGACGTCCAGGTACCACGTCAACGTGACGTCATAACCACGTCACACTGACGTCCAGGTACCACGTCAACATGACGTCATAGCCACGTCACACTGACGTCCAGGTAGTACTTCAACGTGACGTCATAGCCACGTCACATAGACGTCCAGGTTTTACGTCAACGTGACGTCATAACCACGTCACACTGAGGGTCCAGGTACCCACGTCATGATCCCCTCAACTACTGGCCGGGTACCGCGTCATAATCAGTGCAAGTAGACAAGTAGGCTTCATCAACTAATACAGGCCTCTGTGGAAGAGGGACCATCATAATGAGAACCAGTACTAGGCTTCCAAGTAAATAGGGAGAGCAGATTCCGTCCTCCTTACCTCCGTCGTTTACACAGGCAGGGTGGGAAGGGGAAGGGTTGTCGGTGTAACATGGACTTCTGTACCATAGTATTTCCGTAATGCTGAATTCAAGACCAAAGGAAACTCACAACTCCCTTGGAATTGACACATTTCCAACCAACAGCTACATAGCTATCAATGAGCAGCGAGGTGCATTGTATCAAATAGGCCAGGTTTGCTTGGCCTTGTTTCAGGTACACAATAACAAGCTAACATAGGAGACTTTTACTTATGCTATGTCCTCCAAGGTTTGGTATGGAGCTGTCCGTACAGCAATGAGGATGTGATCTGAGGGACCTTGTCCCCCCCCCCCCGTCTCATTACCTTGTTAGTGGTCCTGTGTAGTGACCGGCGACCCCACTCAATTAGAATTAACAACACAAGGAATGTCTTTTCTGGGATGCAGCGCTTACAAGAAAAAAGGTCCTAACATGTTTTACCAAGACGTTAGGTCTTTACTGGCGGCATAGTGTTATGGCATTTAGCATCATGATACATGAATGCAAGCCTGGTGAGACTATTCGCCAGGGCTGTATCTATGCATCATGCCGATTCTTTAGGAGTGTATCAACCGCATAAGGTCGGCATGATGCTTGAATTCAGCCTGAGCGAGTATCTCCCCAGGGCTGCATTCATGCATCATGACATCCAGAGGCATGATGCATTAATGCACATTGCTGCCCTTAATGGGTTAGCTATGCGGCTGTAAAGGATCCAAATAAAGACGCAGCACGACCTCAGGGTGACTTTTTGACCCGGTGTTGACATTTAACGAATTTAAACAAATCGTCCTGGGCCCAGCTTCAATTCAATTACTATAATTAGGGCAGGTTTGTGTGCCGGACTTCTTACTGGGGCGACACCTGGGTAGGGGGGGGGGGTCCCACAGGCATGTTCACAGCGTATTTGGTTTAATTTTAAACCATTAAGGAACCATTGACATTGTTTTAAGCCAAACTGAGAGATGAGGTAGCTTAGCAGTCCTACTACTCACCGTACAAGTACCACTAGTACTTGTAAAGGTCCGGGTTTAATCCAGGCGTCAATATAGAGATATACCTGCCACAAATCACAACACAATGTATTTCCCCACCGTGTATATATATCTGAAAAATCGATTTTTGAGTATTGGCAGGCATCTTGGAGTTCACCATATTTTAGCACATTTCACCACTGTCATTCTATGCGCCTCTGTGAGGGTGTCTTGATATACAGTCTGATGCAATTTAAAGCCTAGACCCAGCCAATGTAAGCCTGGACTAAAAGTGGTTTGTGTGACATAGGCACAGTTGTCTGATATGGGACGGGGATGTAGCTCAGTGGTAGAGTGTCACTTTCAGTGCAGGAGGCTCCGGGTTTGAATCCCGGCGTTACCAGAATTGTCTTTTCAGCCATCGTGACCTTGACATAAGACCTATGTCATTCAGATGGATGTAACCGCTGTGAGATGGACGCTAGATGTCATTGCTTTTCCTGTTGTCACTTTTGAATTCACGTTCTTATGATTTAATGACCTTTTCCGTAAGTCTCCCACCATTTTGTAGAAGGCTCTTTAAGGACGCTGCACATTGTCATGTCCACCATAATAGAGGCCGATCTAGCAGCAAGAAGTCACCCAGTGGGGCTGAGTGTGTGTGGACAAACAACCAGCACGTTAAACCCGCAGTTCTTACTGCACGTCCAGTAACAGTCAGAGTGCAGTCAGGACAGGTACTCAGCCCTATATATAGGGGCGCTGGGCCTTTTAACCCGCAGATCTTACTGCACGTCCAGTAACAGTCAGAGTGGAGTCAGGACAGGTACTCAGCCCTATATATAGGGGCGCTGGGGCTTTAGCACAAGAAGGTTGGTGGGAAGTAGGGCCTTTACACTGGACATGACCTTTACCTGCATACTGTATGGGGGGTCAATTAGGCCATAATGTAAGGAAGGTCAAATGGGTTAAACCATGGAGTTTCTACAAAAAATGATGGATAAAAATTTGGCGTCTGATTAACAGACGCCCATCTATATTTGATAATTAATGATCAGTGTATCATGAACATCTTAGTTTAAGAGTAACCCTCTAAAAGAAAAGATACTGAAACAAATTGTGTCAACCAAGCTCTCTTTGTTTGAAAGAAGCAGAAAAGAAACAATTTATTCTCCAAATGTTACACAGGCAATAAAACTCATGACCGAAGTATGTATGCATTTTGAGTTCCATTGGCATGTGTGATGACACAATGATGAACCTCGCTGTACCAAATTACAATTCGCCAACGCGATGTTCCATCGATGGACTGAATGAAAACCCGTCTAGTAATTACAGTCCGGGCCCTAACGAACACGAGCTAACCGACATCACATGCCCGCCGCCTTTTTCCGGCCTCACACTTTTTGTCAATTTGATTATTTCTGCGGGAGTGGAAACAGAATGGGGCTATTAGTGAAGCGGGCAGGGCATAGCATCGGGGGGGGGGGAGGGGGGTTCTCGGGAGGAGGTTGGGGAGAGTTGGCATGCATTGCCATACATCCAGTACTGTTATCAAAAATACGGCCATCAACTGATTCGAGGCAACTTTCTACACACTACGTCACAATACCCAAAGTATCACCGTATCCACAATACTGATTTCCAAAGCCATGGCAGACTTTGTATAAGAAAGCACGCCAAATTATTGTTTACCCAAGATTCACGGGCTGTCGTCAGGCCAGTGTCAGAATGCGCGGCAAGAGGAGAAGAGATATCTAGAGACATACTTTCTGTCCGGTTGGAATAGATTTGAAAATAGACCACCTCAATATAGCAAGCGCAGGGCAAACACTGAACCCTACCATACTCATTATATTTTGACCCTTTAAGGATGACATGATGCCTAGCGGCAACATCTTCCATGATGCACCATCTCAGCATTAGTTAGCACTGCATGGGTGCATCATGACAACACTTCAGGAGTGTATCATCGCCACAGGGTCGTCATGATGCATAGCAAGTTCCTCACCTGGGCTGCATTCATGCATCACACCAACAAACGGCATAGTGACTTAATACACAGCTGCACTAAAGTGTAAAACAAACCGACGACTCCCTCCCCCACTCAGCCTGACACCTCACTTACTGCGGCTCCCAGACCGCTTCCCGCTGGTTACCAAACCCACCACCAGATGGCAGCCCGGTGCCTCATTAAGCTCGTTAGGCTCGTTAGGCCGTAATTAGACGCCGTAATTGTCTGAGTGTGCCTCACCCGGGTAGTCGGGGACCACTCCGGGAGAGAGGTCGGCCGGGGAAGGAGTCTCTGTGTGCTTCTAATCTGTGGGACAAGTGTCACTCTCCGTACATATACTTGGTCTAGACTCTAACATAGATCGTCATAGATTAGCAGTGGAAGGGTTAATACGGCCGTATCCCTACAGAGATTCATTCAGCTCAGGTGGCACCACCCCTCAGTACAGAATGGTGATGGGGGGGGGGGGGACACATAGGAATCCTGTAAAGTGGTCCATGCTCTAGATCTGTGCTGTGGGAAAATGCCATTTTGCGAGAAAAATGTTGAGAGAAATACCTCTACACACATTTATCAATTTCAAACCAATTTGAAGCCACAATGCCTTCATTTTAATAGGAGTCACACATGAGAATAGCCATGCAGAATGGATGGTTTACAGCAGCCTTGGTGCTTGGTTGCTCACAATTTTCCTTGATTTTGGACACATTTCTTTGAATGTAGCTAGATTTTGGGATCTAGGAGTAGTACTGGAACAGAACCATCCCTCAAAATGTCAAACCAGTTGACACAGGCATCGATTCTCTCATCGCAGAAAAACACAATCTGCACAGATAACCGATGTGAGAATGCCATGCCGGTGTCGCGGCTGTCATTATGAGGCTACAAGCAGCGTTTAACCTTTAAGATGGTCTTCTATTCCACATTCCGCACCAAATCAGAGAGCAGGGGCTGAAAACTCACAACAATTGCCACTGACTGAGTTAATGTTGCTGACCCACATGGTATCTGTATGAGGTTTGTAACGGCTACGAATGACTCAGGTGCTGGACTCTGGAGTTTTGGAATTCAGGAGTTGACGGTGGGATGGGTTGGTGCAGATAGCTTGGTACTTGACCCCCTCCCCCTCTGTCCCAGCTTCCACCCTCTGCACTCTCCTGTCAGGTACTTGACCCCCTCCAACTCTGTCCCAGCATCCACCCTCTCCACTCTGCTGTCAGAACATATTAGCCTCTCACTGTGCCTCAGCCTCAGCTGTGTGAGTAAGAGAGTGCAGCAGGATTCGAGACTATGTTTTATGCCTTATCACACCCCCGGTGTCCATACGCAGGAAGTAGTCTGGGCGGCTATCTTGGTCCCCGGAAGCGACTTCAATAGTTCCCATAACCAAGACTAATCAGACTTTCATTCTTTTAACCAATTGGAAATTATTGGCGCGGAAGTTTCCCCACAAATAATTACAGCAAGTTGTTTCTTCTTTGTCTATCCACAAAACTCTGAAAGATATTTGCTATATTTCAACGAGATTTTGTTTTGGGGCGAAATTCCTCCATTTCTGAATAGGGACAGGCGGGTTGGAGCAGAGAACCAACCCACTGACCAACACAGAAAAACTGCAGACGCAGGGAGTGGAGCCCTTCACCTTCTCCCCTTACCATGCAGGGTGTCGGGTGACGGGGGACAGACGGAGGGACCTCGGGGGGGGGGGTGTGGGGGGGCGTGCAGTGTGGAGGACCTCAGGGGCAGGGGCTGCCGCTAGGTGGCGATAACTGCCCCCACACGGCCTCCATAATGACGTGACTGCAGACAAAAACTGACAACGACTTAATTAATGTGTTGTCTGTTCAGTACGGCCTCTGTCCATCACCATACCAGCAGTCAGTATGGGGTGAATGCCCTGGGCAGTAGTGGAATAATGCATTAAAACAAGTAGCTCCAAGTCTGTGTGACATTGTCTTGCTGTACAGATGGCTCAGCAGTCACCACTATTTCTGCAGCTGAGTCTGGCAGAACTCAACATGGCATCAGTAAGCTGACAAGTGCTTGAAAGATCCTTCTGAGGCAATTTTTCAAAGTAAATAAATACCTTTTCTTGGAGTAAATGTCTTATCTATACAGAGTAGATTGGGAGGTATAGAATGTAGGCAGGTCCCGCTACCTCTCCACACCCAATACACTTATGGAGGAAGCCAGCCCCTAAGTTATACTTTGTCAACAAACACTTTTGGACCATCACTACAAGACCATATAAATTATAGACACTGTATACAGAAACAAAGAGGAACGTCTATATTCCTGCACTGTTGGTTCCAGTATATATCATTGTTGACATTGTCAAATCCACTGTAAAAGTCACTCTAGATTATCCTGGTTCTTCTCTTCCCTCTCACCCTATATAAAAGACGGCGTTATTCCTGTAAGATTCATCTTCATGTTATGTCAACACAGAGGTACTTACAGGGCTGCAGGCATGATTATCAGCAAATGCTGATCAAACCTTTCTACTGCCCTAATAGAGGGTGGAACCCTCCAGCATTGCCTCCTGCTCAGCCAGTCAGTACTACCCCAGAGGCCTACTGCTCCTTTCTCCACTCCCCCACCCCCCTCTCTCACACACACACCCCCTCCTCCCCCATGTCCACACTATGAATAATAAATGTGATGACAAGAAAAACGACCCGTGCCGCAAATTAGAAAAACAAACACCCGCCACAAAAAAGGCCCGTCAGCTTCACGCCAGGCGTGGAGCGCTCAGCGACATCTTGTAGTATGGCCGTTATGCTGATCTGCTGCTTTCTGTAGAGGATGTTGTTGTTGTTAGCTAGATCATGGCCAGCTTTAATGAAGAAGGTTTTTGTATCGGTTCACTTCCAGGTTTTTGCATGTGTTAAGAAAGACATGGAAGCAAATTGGTCTTACAAGGCTCGGTGTTTCCAGTTGAACATGATGAAAATGTACAAATGATATACACAATGATAAACCGAAACCGTTATTGGGTTAAACTGTTTCAAAGATCAATAGCCACTCGTATATAACACACAGATCAGGATAGCCACAGAAAGTACAATTCATAAAAGGGTTCATAACTCCAGTTTATATTGTACCTGCCATCATTACATGGCTAGATTAGGTGACAATTATGTTATTTCTATATTCATCAATCACCCCACAATATTACCCAGAATGCCTCACTATAAACCAGGTCATGTGACGTGCTGCATGAGGTCATGTGACGTCCGTACTAATTCACACATGCACTAATTAAATTCCTGAAGTCGTGAAATTCAAGCGTTTTCTCTCGGCGGCTCAGAGACTTATCGAGTGAAACGTGATCCATCAGAGATGGGACGCCCGGTCATTTAAGGAAGCTCCAAATGGATTTTTGATAGCCGTTGGGAATTCAAACTAGAGGTTCTTCACTGATCCGCCAGGTGGTGCTGGGGTGTGGAAGGACTGGGGGTGAGGGCGGCCATCTTGTGCAGGTCCTACACTGCATGGGTAAAATGTGACAGAGTCCAAACATATTGAGAGGATCACCATGATATCTTGATAATGCACTGTGTATGTATGAAGGCCTACCATACTATGTTTTTGTATATGTATGTAAGCCAGCTATCAGTATCTGTGTGTGTTCTAACAACACAGGGCCGGATCCAGGAAGGTGGACAGATAATCATGCTCTTCATGAATATATATATCTGAAAGCCTATGGGAAGCTAAAAGTGGATATATCGATCGTCATTTAACACTAGTGGCAACAATAAAATAAAAGCAATCTAGAATCTAAGATGAGCCCCGCCATAGTAGATTCCATACGAGAGGGGCTTAAGACTATCATATCCTTCGTCACCTCAGTTATTTCTAACATGGCTCCCTACAAACTGTCAGTAGTCCCCCCCCCCCCCCCCCCCAGGACCCTGTCGTCAGAAGGCCCCCCGGTCCGGTCCCGGACACCGGCCGCACGGCCCCCTGGGTAGGTGTGATGTCACGGGTTGACCTCTGACCCGCACACAGCGCCGCGGTGGGAGTTGAAGGAACTAACAGCTACTTGTCCTGCCGCATACAACGAGGCACAATGAGTCATGGACGGCGTTTTGTGCCTCAACCCCCACTTTTTTTTTAATCCTTTAAGGACCACAACTTCCCTTAAAGTAAGATTTGATTACATGATGCACCAGCGCAACCAATGCATCATCCCGATTCTTCGGGAGTGTATTGACCCCATAGGGTCGGCATGATGCATGAATGCAGTCCTGGCGGTTTACTCACCAGGGCAGCATTCAAGCATCATGACAACAAAAGCCGCACCTTGTAGCGCATTAAAGCAGCATGCTGTCCACAGAGCGTTACTCTGGCCGGGGCTGGGGCAGGGTTTAGTACCATTTAGGGAGTTTCTTGTGTCGTAAAAAAGTCATCCCTAGCCAGGTTCTCTGGCTAACCGGTGAATGTGAGGTGAGGGGGGGGGGAGGGGGGTGAGAGGACAGGTAGTTTATCACACGGGGAGTCTCCACAGTTCGGCACAGGGACGCTCAGTCTTATAAAGATGTGGGGGCGATTGAAGCTTCTTCTACAAAGCCACTCATCACAGCAAAGCTCTATATATGTCCTACTTGAATCCATGAAGACTTACTTCGTTCACTATTTGTACATTGATTTCCCTTAGACTAATAAGTAGGATGTGTCCCTGGTTGTTACCCCAAGGCCTGCCTGTACGCCTACTTTGTGTATACTACTCACAGGGAGGTAGACCTCTAACTAGGGCGGACTGTGGCTATAGGAGAAGTAGGCTCTGTCCATGAAGACTCCCAGTACCCAGTGTGTCAGTAGTATACACAAAGTGGACTGTGTGTCAGTTCACGGTATGATCGTGTAAGTAGTACATACAAAGTAGGCTCTGGTTCAGGCTATAGACTTAAAACCTGTTTTACTACACCACTATTAGATTTAGACCCATATTTACCCTGTGCTAATTAGAAGACCTGCTCCCTATTCGAGATTATTTGTTTAAAAAAAAATCAATCATGCCCTTAATGAACGAGTTCCTAGCACTTAATGGTGACAAATTAAGGCAGCCGTCATTCAGGTCCTACAGGGACGACTCCCACTTACCTGTATTATCGCCCAGACTGCCCGTTACACCTATTATCACTCAGGCTCTCCCTAACACCTATTATCGCCCATGTACTTAGGTAGATTAACAGCTCCGTGATTGGGGAGATGAGTGATGACACATCGTGGTGGGAGCCGACGGAGGCTCCGAGTCCATCTGTATAATGGACATTATCTACACCTTAATAAAAAACAAAACACAGCCCATGTCCGCCGGCAGTAGAACAGCAGCCAGAACTTAAGAAAATAAGATAAATAAGCTCAACTGATATATAAACGACTCAAAATAAAACTTTCAGATTAAAACTATTCATTTGTCCGCGAGTTGATTTCATATATCTTATTTTCCTAATGTCTTAGGTGAACAGTGGCATGTAGTAAACTCCGGTATTTAGTCAAAGGGCGCTACTAGTTTCATGTCATTCCCTCCCGATAGTGGATGCCATGATGGACAAAATAGAACTTGTGTATAAAGAATTAAAAAGGTCTGTGCAAACAGTCGTAGAGATTTATTCATACAGTCCACCTGATATTCCCATCAAGCCTCAAAGCTCTGCTTTACATTAGTGCCCTTTTAATTTATGCAGGGGTTCCCTTTGGTTCCTATGTTGATAATCCTTTGGGACCTATAGACCAATGCGGCGAGAATTCTCAGAAACCCAGGTTCGGTCCGTATGGGCCCTGTGGACCTGCTGACCAGCCTTCGGCTGTGTTGGTTTCAAAACTATATCATCTTCTCAGAAAAGTTGTTGATAAAGTTTTTGAACATTACTGAAGTGTGACCGATAAGAACATAAATATAACCTCAAAATTGCGCACTCTAATATACACTATTTGAAGGACAATTGTCCTGTGAATCTCCTGATTCGGCATGATGCACCGATGCAGCCCTGGCGAGTTACTTTTTGGGGCTGCATTGGTCTCGATCTTGACAACAAATGTCCTATTTTAGCAACATCAGGCATTAAAGAGGTAAAAAAAAGGCATGAATACAGTCGGTGTATTGGGGAGATTTATCAGGGACCACGTCAGCTGCTATACTGCACTGTGGTTACATTCACCGGGTGTTTGTGCTAATGTATTGCCACTAGACCCCAGTAACCATACATTATCGCTCTCAACAGCAATATGCTCAGTGATTGATTGGTCATAACATTTTTTAAATTGAAAAGTATCGGTAAATAACGGGATGTTTTACCCTTTGTTTAAGAACGTGGAACGACCGGCTAGTCAATTAAAAACGAGAAATATTGTCAAACAAGCCATCTGAAAAATGGAGTAGTCAATTACCAGACCTCATGGGGAGGGTCCCAGACCATGACTAATGGTGTGGTAACACTGTAAGGGCGGCATGATGCATGAATGCATCATGTCCTTAGTCTGCATAATGCATGAATGCAGCCCAGGCGAGTAACTCACCAGTGCTACATTGGTGCATCATGCCGACCCTTCGGGAGTGTCTCAACCGCGTAGATTCGGCATTATGCATGAATGCAGCACAGACGAGTTACTTACCAGGGCTGCATTCATGTGGCATGAGGACCAAGGATTTAAAGCACTACACCACCCTCTAAGGGTTACTGGGTAGGTTCCACCCAGCCCCTTTATTCCATGGGGGACTGTGGGTGGGTGGTGACTGGACTGGGGGGGGGGAGATAACGCTGATAGGATACACCTGAGAGGTAGGGAGGGAAGCAGTGTGTGTGTGTGTGGGGGGGGTGTCTATTGTGGGGTAGATGTGCAGCACCTGTTGATAAGGACAGTCTGGTAATGGACTCATGGGGTGGGACCCAGGGGTGGGGCCCGGGGGGTGGGACTCATTGTACCTGACCCAGGCCCCGCCCACCTGTAGCCAGCATCTCAGTAATCAACGTTTCTACGCCTTTCTATGGAATTGTGTGTAAACTGTGGAAAATTGCTGCCTGAATGTTCTGTTTCAATAATGCAGCATTGAGGTTTGACGCCCTACTAGATCTAGGATGGTATTATACTAAGTATATGTGATGTGAGAAGTGGGGGTGGTTAGCCCCGTAGGGATGACATGGTACCTCCATGTCCCCATGGGCCATGGCTATAGCTATGACTAGTAACTTGCTAATGTACCATGCAGGTATGGATACTCTCGTGTCAGCATGATGCGCTAATGCAGTGCCGGCGAGCAGTGCATCATGACGACAAACTGTGCCTTGAGGCATCACACCGTCCTTAATGGTTTAGCTGGGTGGTATGTGAGATGGGGAGGGGTGATCAGAGAGGATCATTACTATGAGGGACTGACTAGATTTGCTGATAGACCAGAGGATTACTCCACAGAGGATTAGACCCAGGCAGATTAACTGGTGTATGTGGGGATAGACTGAAGGCTGGGGGCAGAGCCGTCATACACTGTTGGGCTGGGGACGTAGAGAGCTGTCTAAATTAAAGATGAAATCGTAATGAGTGATCATATTGCATAGGATGCATCGACTAGTTTTGCAAATTAAATTTATTCCTCAAAACTTCATCATGACCCTTCTAGGCTTCCATACCACGGACATATATCTTGTATATAATGGTTTTACATATTTCAAACCTTTACAACCAATCAGTAAATAGGCTTTACTTTGTAATTTGTCGTCACTTTGTTAAATACCTCGCTGTAATAAAACACCGTCCCGCGTGTTGTAATTAGATAAAGTGCTGCCCCCTGGGGACTTACACAGACAACACACGGCGGGAATACTACATGGTTTAATTATTGACAGAGATAGTCTCCTGTGTATGTAGCAGGGGTAAAGCCGTACGTGGGGAAAGAGGCCTCAGTCTGACTCTATTACCAGAGTCTGGCATCTCACCAAGCACACTCTCTATTGAGAGATAGCGAGTCGAGTATTGTCAGACTCTGGACTTTCTCTCTTTCTCACTCACCGAAGGCTAGACTAAAGACTAGACTAAAGTCTAGACTAAAGGCTAGACTAAAGGCTGGACTAAATGCTGGACTCTCTCTCAAAATACTGGACTCTCTCTCCAAAGTCTGGACTCTCTAGACTCTCTCTCCTATGGCTGCAGTATCTCTCAAAACCCTTGACTCTTCTACAAAATTCCTCCAGACCCATCCTCGTGAAATGACAAGAGCAGAGTTCATTAAGGTATCTTACATCCCCCAGCCCCCACCACCCAGAGTACATCAGGCCTCCACACCCGCCCCCTGTCTTCCTCTGCCGGGTCTCCGGGGGGCAAATTAAACCTCCAGCCCTGTGAGAGACTCGAGTGTTGCCGCACAATGCCATTGTTGTAATCAAAGAGCTCACAGACGGGCCGCCCGCTGCACCAGGTTGAGTTCTATATTCACACAGATTGAGTTAAAACACTTAAATATGGACCGCATAGTGCTGCAGGGCTTCGTGTTCATTCGTTGGCATGATGCATCCATGCAGCGCTGGTGAGGAAGGCACTGCATTGGTGCATCATCCTGAACCTTAGCGAGTGTATCAACTGCATATAGGGTTGGCATGATGTATACTTGCAGCATCATCAAGTTATAAAAGCGAACTGATAGCAGCATTGTTGCATGAATTGCTTTGCATTTTAAATTCATGACATGTTCATGAATTCGGCAGTATTCGGCACTGAGGTCGCAGTTTATAACTGCATTCATTTGTGGATCATTTAGATTCAGTATAATTAACAAATATACTGTACATGTTGCTATATTCATAGGTAGATTCTTTAGATTCAGTATAATTAACAAATAAACTGTGTGTTCTCTGGCGTCGTGTCCGCCCCCGGGTGCTCTACCCCGCACTGTGTGAATGAAGGTTTCAGATGGCATCTTGTGGAAGCAGCCACTCCATAATTGGGTCACGATTTATTGGATTTCATTTAATTAGAATCGGCTTTAACCCTATTCTCTCCTTGTGTGTTCCACACTGACTTTAACCCTATTCTCTACTTGTGTGTTCCACTCTGACTTTAAATCTATTCTCTACTTGTGTGTTCCACTCTGACTTTAAATCTATTCTCTACTTGTGAGTTCCACACTGACTTTATTCTATCCTTGTGTGTTGCAGGACTGACGCGAGTGGTCCCAAGGGCAAAGGCTTCAAACTCATCCTTACAGCGTATAGTGAAGGTAAGGATCAGTTGATATTTTACACAGCGTAGTGCTTTAATGTACAAGGCCCCTTTGTCTGTATATATGATGTAAGGATGCAGCACCTGCGAGGTACTTACCGCAACTCACCGACCCTAAAACCTCTCTGATAAGTCAATCTTTTTTGGGGAGATTTCAGGCCTGATTCTGCTTATAGCATTGTCTAGCTGAAAGAGGGGGGTTGGGTTATGAGGGAGGTTTTACGGTAGATGTGCTGTATACGTGCATAACGATGACAGGGATGATACACTCCCCAACTCGCACCCTGACTCTGGGCTGATCCTATAAGCCCAATGTAGTAACTCGCCGGCACTGCAGTGCAGGCGAGTTACTCACTAACACTACATTGTTGCACCATGAAGCCTTGACTCACTCTGGCACCAGGCCTAGAGCTTGACTGTAGCGCCGTACTGGTAGTAACAGCGGCCGAAGATGGAACCAAAATATATAGTGCCTTCAACAGTGGCTGCCCAACATATATGACATGTACAAGGTACCTCAGTGCACCCTGTAATTTCGTAGATCGTGTCACTGTATGTTGGTGATACTGTTACACTTTGTTACTGCAATCCGCTGTCACTCACAGTCACAGGTAGGAAAAAGACTCCTCTACGCCGCTGCTGCCTTCTTGTATCTACACAAACACAAAAACAACTGTTATACACACATGGCATCAGCTACAACAGTGTTCAAAGCTACGTTAATTCCCTCCCCATCCCGCCCCATGTACTGTTACAGCCACTGTGACTCACATGTGGGAAAACACTACTTCTATGTGAGCTCCCCACTACTGTAAACACAAAAACTGTTATATACCCACATTGATTTACTCATTTCCTAGTTTCCTCCCCACCTGACTACTTGACTGACTCCCCCCCCCCCCCGGCATGTCCCCAGTAGTTGTCGCAGAGCAGCAGATGGATGCTGACACATAAAAACAATGAGATCTGTAACACGACCTGCCCGGTAACTCACCCAGTAACACCACCTGATCACCTTACACCACGTGTTTTTGTCTGAACAGAATCCTGTCGTCTTTTATGTCACAGTTCTGTTTTCTCTCACCAGGGGGCCCTAATTACCCCCCTACCCGCCTCAGTCAGCCCGCCATTGTCACGTGACAAATAACCACCATTGTTGTGACCCCGACCTTTGACCTTGACCTTGCTGTGGTCAGTGACTTGTGACGTCATTAGAGGTGATTAAATCTCCGGCCCCCTTGTTGACTTACGGACTGGACACGGGGAGGGACGGGACAAGGGACTGACCACCGCCGGGGGACACGGCCACATCAACCCTTATGTAACAAACAAGGTCAAACCCCCCAAGGTCATCCCCCAAGGTCACTCCCCAAGGTGACCCCCATGTAGAGAGTGCTGGTGAGGGCGTCCCCACCTGGCATTGAGAAGTGACTCACGGGGCCCCATAACACATCACTAACACGCCTTCTCCATTTGGATAATCAAATCAAGTTGATTCGTCTGTGTCCACAATTATTTCTCGGGTTTCAAGTGAAATGCACGTTCGGGCGGTGCTTGGAAGGTGAGAGGGCTGTGCGCCGCGCCTCATTTACATAAACTGGTGTCAATAAGGGGTAAGGTGGTGCCTGCAGCGCTGTGCTGGCAGGGGGGCGGGCAGGGAGAGAACTACATACTGTGACTGCATTCCACTGTAGTTGTCACAGTGAGCCCTTTGTACTAGACTATAACACTGCTACCTAGGTGTTGGCTGGTGTAGGCCTCAAGTTCTAGCACTACAGGTTGATTTGCTGCAAACTGATTGGCTGAGTGTGAGTCCCATCATCTTGTAGTTAGAAAGGTTGGTCAGGCGCCATTGCCAACAAAGCAAAATCCTCTGCCTTCATGAGGTCGTGTCAGCAAGTTCCACCATCAGGCGTTGCCTGTTGTAGGCCTGCAGTTCTAACACTCAATTTGCGGCAGTCTGATTGGCTGCCATCATGTTGAGTTGGATGATAAGACAAAGTACTGTACATTTTTCTGGTCAGAACAAAAAAGGTTGGATGTGCCCAGCTACCGTTACAGCTCAACAAAATCTACTGCCTTTTATAGGGAAGGTCTACACAAGTTTTGCCATTGGTTAATTACTTCCATGGCCTTGTCTAAGTCGAGTGGGCACAGCACATTGATAAATGATTGTCAATGTTGATTCGATGGTGATTAAACGTTGAACTGAATTTTGTGCCCAGAAGGCAGCAACATGGCAGCCATGATTCCAAGATGGCGTCGTACACAGAACGACCACTTACCGGGTTCCACCCAGGCGGCAGTGAGTCTGGCTGTTTGACTCTATCTGTGACTCCCCCCCCCCCCCTCCTCACCCCCCCCTCCTCACCCCCCCCCCCTCCAGGAGAGGTGGGAATGGCTTCATTTACATGGAGATATCTCTGAGAGCGGGACGCTTCGTAATGTAATAATCACTCCCCACATGAGGCTCCGCATGACTCCGCACTGACACTCTGAGACAGAGGCGGACTGAGGAAGCACTCTCAGAGAGGTCCTAATCTGTCACAGAGATGTCACTCTCCTAACACATTATTGGTGTTGCCTCAAACCTGGGTCCATGTATTGCCATAGATTACTCGGGGTGGCTACAGATGGCTGTGTCTGTACAGAGACATATTCAGTACAAGTGGCACCACCTCTAGTTATAGAAGGGCTGACAAGGTGCACGGGTCACGTGCTTCCAGTCTGTCTGCTTCCTGTCACAACCCAACTGCATCATGGGAATGTGGAATAATCTTATCTTTATATTTTGTCCCAGTTGTCTTCAATCTATCAAAGTGTGTCTGTATGGAAGTATTGTGCAGTAGATTTCAAAATGATTTTAAATGATTTTAACATAAAGTTCAGAGAAGAAACCCTGTCCAAAAAGCAATAGAGATGGTGTTGACAATCCATGGGTTAGGCCTACATGCGGGTCACACACTGTGTGCTATATTAGGAAGGCCAATGCAAGAGAGTGCACATAGCAAAGTGATAGTTCTTGGAATGCAAAAGCTTCCCTATAGATATGCCAAACTCTGAAGGTATTGCCCTAACATGGAGCCATAGCTGGCCGTGCAGACCTGCAGCGGTAGGCGGTGCCATGGGCCCGCTGTCTTAGTCTCATCATTTCCGTTTTATATCTTTTAAAAGACTTTATGAATTAAGATCCTCCGTTCCTCTCCTTCTCCCCCGACCTTTCGCAACCTAAAAGACGCTATGCAGATTTAGCAAAGAAAGGAAAGGCGAAACAATTGCAATTCATTGGCATTAAGTTGTGCTTATAATATGTGCCCAAATGCAGATGCAAAGCAAATAATTGTTATGTATATCCACATTCAGCTATTTATACAGTTTTGTCACACTTATATGCCTATATAGGCCCTGCCCCTCCCCCCCCCCCCTCATGCCTATAGTGTTAGTGGCTGCTCACGGGGCTGTCAGTGTTCAGATGGAGTGTCACAGAGGGACTGCCATCTGTCACTCTTTGATACCTTGTACAACTTATTTAGACAACTCGTCTCTTCTAAACTTGCTGCTGTAGCTATATGAGCCTACGGCGTGGAAACACAAATGAAAGCACATCATCTCAACAGTCCTAGGTGTTTTAAAGGCGCACTCAACCCAGGACCTAACCCTGCCGAGTTTTGGACGCAAATGACGTCGTGGGTTCAGTGCGCCTTTAAAGGGCTCACAGTTTACAAATGTTATTAAATTTGTGGGCTACAGATTCAGAGTAGGAAAAAGTGATTCCCAGAAACAGACCTCATAATGCCCTGGAGTCTACACCTAGATATCAATATCAAAGATTGCTTTCACCCGAAGGGAACTGCCTCCAGAGGCCTTATTGTATTAGCCAGGGTCTCATGGTATTAGAAAACTTTAAACTCTTACAACTTGTGCCGCATCCTTCGTGGTTTGATGAAGACCACACCTAATCCTGACCGCGTAGAGAGCGCCGTGAACACGCGCCTAATCAGGTTCTGCAGCCATCCCTCTCCTCTAACCCCGCAACACTTTAACCCTGTAAGGACCGCATGATACCTTAATGCATCATGCCATTGGTTATCATGATGCATGAATGCAGCCTTTCTCGAGTAAGTCGCCAGTGCTGTATTCATGTATCATGCTGATTCTGCAGGGTCGAGACACTTTCAAAGGTGTTCTTTGATAGCATGCCAATGCAGCACTGGCGAGTTACTCGCAGGTTGTCCTAAAGCAACATTAGTCGTTATGAAGGACGGATGCAGCAAATCAGTGGCACAGCATTGCTGTATAAATGTTTCCAACCTTTAGGGTTTGCATGAATGCAGCCCTAGCGAGTTACTCACAACGGCTGCAGTTATGCGTTTTGCCGACAGGCCTAGTGGATCAAAGCCCACTGCTGTCCTTAAAGTTCTAACCCTCCCTCGGCCCGTGTCCAGCAGGACGGCCCTGTAGTTGGTAGTCTGCCCTGACCACGGCCTCCTCTCCCATTATCAGTCAACACTGTAACGTCCATCCACAGCTTGGTACACTGCTTTCTAACCTTTATTGTCGAGAATGTAAGAAGGGATATAGCAGTGAATATAGTGGTGTTAACCCCCTTAAACCTCTCTACAGTCGGAGTGAAATTTACCAGTTCTCAAAAGTACCTAACACTGCAATGTGGCCATGTAGGGGCAGCATGTACAAATAAGAGTATATTCATACACATTTGAATTGAGGTAAGGCATAGAAAGCAGAGTATTTCAGTTTTACTGCATGTATTCCTGGACAGACTGTACCCTGAGGTCCGTGTTCCCCGTGCCTGGCCCCCATTAGTCCTGCTGACCAACTCACCAACACCCCCCCCCCCCCACCTCTCCCCCCCCTCGTCTTCTCCTGCACTTCTCCGACTGGTCTCCTCCCTGCTCTTCTTATTTTGTCTAACCCTTTAAGGGCTGCATAGTGCTTTAATGCACTATGCCCATTGTCGTCAACATACAAGAATGCAGCCCTGATGAGTTACTCACCAGGGCTGCATTCTTGCATCATGACAACCCTAAGTATTTGATTCACTCCTGAAGGGTGCACCATCATCAGAGCAGGTTACTCGGCAGTGCTGCTTGATGCATCATGTGAACAAATAAACATGAAGCCTCTGAACATTAGGCGCCCCTTAAAGGGCTGTAATTGGGTTGGAGGCTGGTGTAGAGATGGGCTGTCAGCCTGCCCCGTACACTGCCCACTGTCACCCATTACGGTACTGCCGCACCGTGCCTGGCATGTGGACAGAGATACCCTTCTGGGGCCCTTCATGGGGGAGGCCGTAAGTAGTATAGTATGTATCGGAACGGGACTATAGTTAAGTACTGTTTATTACTCAATCGACATGCAGCCAATCAGAGGCCTCCATTTGGTCACGTGACCCCCTCATTTGCATAATTACGTAATAGGCCACGCCCCCTCATTTGCATAATTACGTAATAGGCCACGCCCCCTTGATCACCAGCCAATCAGAGGCTTCCATTTGGTCACGTGACCCCTCATTTGCATAATAGGCCACACCCCCTTGATCACGTGACCCTTTCATTTGCATAATAAGCCACGCCCTCTTGATCACCAGTCAATCAGAGGTCGCCATTTGGTCACGCGACCCCCTCATTTGCATAATAGACCGCGCCCCCTTGATCACGCGACCCCTTCATTGACATGATAGACCACAACAACATCACGTGACTATCTTTGTTTGTAAACAACACCACGTGGCTCTCTTGTTTGTAAATAAGACCTACTAAGTTTAGGCATAGGTAACAGCAGTGTTTGTAAATAACGCCTACTATGTTTTCAGTCATAGGTGTCTAGAGCAGCAGCAGCAGCAGCATCTTCAGCAGCAGCAGCAGCAGCAGCCGCGTCATAAGTGTCTAGAGCAGTAGCCACGTCATAGATGACTAGTGCAGCAGCAGCAGCAGCATCTTCAGCAGCAGCAGCAGCAGCAGCAGCATCATAGGTGTCTAGAGCAGGAGTAGCAGGAGTGTCATAGGTGTCTAGAGCAGTGGCAGCAGCAGCAGCAGCAGCATCATAGGTGTCTAGAGCAGGAGTAGCAGGAGCGTCATAGGTGTCTAGAGCAGTGGCATCATAGGTGTCTAGAGCAGGAGTAGCAGGAGCGTCATAGGTGTCTAGAGCAGTGGCAGCAGCAGTAGCAGCAGCGGCAGCAGCAGTAGCAGCAGCAGCATCAACAGTATCTTCAGCAAAAGCAGCAGCAGCCGCGTCATAGGTGTCTAGAGCAGTGGCAGCAGCAGTAGCAGCAGCGGCAGCAGCAGTAGCAGCAGCAGCATCAACAGTATCTTCAGCAAAAGCAGCAGCAGCCGCGTCATAGGTGTCTAGAGCAGCGGCAGCAGCATCTTCAGCAGCAGCAGCAGCAGTAGCAGCAGCGGCAGCAGTATCTTCAGCAGCAGCAGCGTCATAGGTGTCTAGAGCAGCAGCGTCATAGGTGTCTAGAGCATCAGCCGCAGCAGCAGCAGCATCTTCAGCAGCAGCAGCAGCGGCAGCAGCAGCCTCATCAGCAGCAGTAGCAGCAGCAGCAGCAACAGTTTGAGCATCAACAGCAGCTTCAGCAAAAGCAAAAGCCCGTAACTTAGCATCATGGGCATCAGCTATAGCCGTAACAGCGACACTGCGACTAGCAGAAGCAAAACAGACTATTTGTTTAGCAGCTGTACAAGCATTAATAGCATTAGCCCTAGCAGCAGCCGCAACAGCGGCACTTTTAGCAGACGTTGCAGCATCAGTAGCAGCAGCATCGTTAGCAAGAGCGGAAACAGTAGCAAAAAGATTAGCAGCACGAGCAGCAGCGGCGAGAGTAACAGCAACGTTGTTAGCAGCATTGGCAACTTCGTATGCTGCATGTGTAGCACGAACAGCGATACGAGCTTCACGTTTTGCACGAGCAGCAGCATTAGCTGCAGAAGTAGCCCTCACACTTTCCAGCCACCCGTACGAATCTTGATAAAAACCAACTTCCACCTTACGAGCTTCACGTTTTGCACGAGCAGCAGCATTAGCTGCAGAAGTAGCCCTCACACTTTCCAGCCACCCGTACGAATCTTGATAAAAACCAACCTCCACCTTGCTACTTGTTGACTCATCAGTAAACATGGACGTCTCCTCATGTGGTGTTGTCGCGGCTCTGTAGTAGTGTTGGGATTGCTCACATTCGGTAGAACGTAGAGTGATTCCTGATGACGCCATGCTGAAGGTGGTTGAAGAAGTGTGTGGGACTCATGTTTCACTCTCGCTTATGTACTAGGCTCCGAGATAAGCTTCTTAACTCAGGAGGAAAACTCTCACTAGGAAGGCGACCGGCTGTCTACCTGTGTAGGCGCGGGTTCGTTACATCTTTAATCCTGTTCGACCCTCCGAGGAAATACATGAAAAAAACAAAAGACTCGAATCCGCAGACAGTAGGAAGCTATAAGGAGCTTAACTCGTGTTTGATTTAAGCTGTCTACCACACGCACGCGCTTGTAGTCACAGCTAGAGTGGCAGACTTCTGTCCGCCCGCTGACGCATGACAATCGACTTTAGACACCCCCTGTAGTTTTTTTTTTTTGCATACACAGTTGACTAGCATCTTAAGCTCTTACTCAGCTATAAGCCCATAGACATGTAACGCGCATTACTCTTCTTTATGGTAATTATCAGATCGATTTAAGGGTGGAAAGAGCTTAGGTGATGTAGATCCCTCTCTAGCTGAAAACAGGCTTAGACTATAGCATGTAGGCAGCTGGCCGCGTTAAACACCCCTGTAGTTTTTTGTATACACTCTCGATCCCCTCTCTAGGTGAAAACAAAAGCTTAGAAGATGAGGTGATCCGGCCACTAGCTGGCGCGTCACACCTGGCGTTAATCACCCCCTGTAGGCTTTGTATACGCTCTCTAAGTGAAAAACAAAAAAGCTCCCTCCACGGGCTGGCGCGTCACACCTGTCGTTAAAACGCCCCCTGGAGTCTTAGTATACACAGGTGCCCCGCCTTATCTATTCACCAGCTATAAGCCCATATACGTGTACATGCGATTTTTGATACCCTCTCTGGAATAGGGTGGGGCTCAAGGTGAAAACAAGATTAGGCCATTCGCTCTCTCAGCTATATAAAGAGCCTCAATTGTTCTTGCAACAGCACTTCACCACCGGTACACTATCAGTCACGAGGCAGATGTTTGCGGCATGGGTCATACAGGTTACCTACTAATAGCGGTTTGGGTGAGTAGATCACTTTTTTCCCCTAAAAAACAACTAAAAAAAACCCACTTATGACTCAGGTATGTATATGTAGCACTGTTAGTGTAAGTACACAGTAGAATCTACTGTACTATAGACTCGGCCCTCTGAAGACGGCGGAGCGCGTTAATGCGCGGGTCTGTGGCGGCGTCACTTGTTTTTTATTCTAACTAAAAAGTCAGAAGTCGATCTACGACCTATCAAAGACAAATTTGTGATAAGTTCAAACTAAATAAGAGACAGTTTGAGCGTCTCTTAGTCGCTGTCAAAGATGCGAATAACGAACGCGCTGAGGGCGGGGTTCAGGTCACGTATAGTTCCTTGCTCTTTCGTCAGATGGCGCCACAATAGGGGATTTGTACATTCCTACGATGCTCGCGAACATTTCAACGCATAATGAGCTATATAGGCAACAAAGTGTGCTTCTGAATATATTAAAATATAAAAAACAATTCAATATTGTGTATTTCTGATAGAAATGAGGCAGTTTCTTTGAATACCAACTAAACTATAGCGAGATGAAAAATACCACACCATATCTAAGGCTTTATAAAAGATACATAGGCAGAAACTCTCGCCGAGTCGGCAATCTGAAAAACGAACCAACTCGTTGTGCCACAAGGGCCCCCACTCAACGGGGGCCTTTTGAGCTCAGGCATGTTGTTTCTCAACACTAGGTGTAATTAATTACGCCCATGTTGAGTAGCATCTACTAACCAACTGACAGTGTCAGTTGGTTGGCCCCTCTTTAGGGGCCACACAATAAATAAAGAATAGAGACCTAAGGGAACGTTCACAAACGTCTCCCCTTCCTACGGGGTGGGTGGGTCTTTGGGTTTAGTGACAAAACAGCGACATGTCAGTTCTCTTTTTTTTTCCAAGTCTACATATTATTTATGATTAAAAAAAATTTAAAAAAAAAACCACGCTAATAAAGTGCGCTGATCAAAAACTGAATAGAAAAATAACCAAAAATAGGTTGGTAGCTGATCGGTCGTTGTCACACGGTGCAGAAAATTTACCGCATATCGGACCAGGGGATAGTCTGGCAGCGACCCGCCACCCCGTTCACAAGCTGTGTACAGCACCCCGTTTCTCTTTGTCCATATTGGCTAAAAAAAAAAAAAAACAGGACATTGTTGACTTGGCTATTTTACCCGTCTGGGTCTTATTATTTAAACACCTCGTGTTGACCCTGTGGGGCAGCGGGTACATGGAATAAACGTGTCCAAGTGCACGCTATCTAACACATAACCGAAGGTTACTGAGTTATGTAATAATAGTTATGTAATAATAACTGACCTATGAGGTCGCCAGTCAGTTTGCCGTGATTATTTTGACACACTCTCAGTTACTCGTAGCACATTTAATACATAATTAGACTCAGCCTCATATAAGACAGTCTCGGCCACGCAGGCTGCATATCGGACCAGGGAGATAGTCTGGCAGTGACCCACCAGCCCGTCCACAACCTGTGTACAGCACCCCTTGTCTCTTTGTCCATATTGGCTAAAAAAAAAACAAAAAAAACAGGTCATTGTTGACTTTGGCTATTTTACCCGTCTGGGTCTTATTATTTAAATCACCTCGTCTTGACCCTGTGGGGCAGTGGGTATATGGAATAACCGTGTCCAAGTGTACTCTATCTAACACATAACCAAAGGTTACTGAGTTATGTAATAATAACCACCCTATGATCCTATGAAGGCGCCAGTCAGTTTGCCGTGATTATTTTGACATACTCTCAGTTACTCGTAGGGTATCTAATACATAGTTAGACTCAGCATCATATAAGACAGGCTCGGCCACGCCGGCTGCATATCGGACCAGGGAGATAGTCTGGCAGTGACCCAACAGCCCGTCCACAACCTGTGTACAGCACCCCGTGTCTCTTTGTCCATATTGGCTAAAAAAAAAAAACCCAAAAAAAAACAAAAAAACAGGTCATTGTTGACTTTGGCTATTTTACCCGTCTGGGTCTTATTATTTAAATCACCTCGTCTTGACCCTGTGGGGCAGCGGGTATATGGAATAACCGTGTCCAAGTGTACTCTATCTAACACATAACCAAAGGTTACTGAGTTATGTAATAATAACCACCCTATGATCCTATGAAGACGCCAGTCAGTTTGCCGTGATTATTTTGACATACTCTCAGTTACTCGTAGGGTATCTAATACATAGTTAGACTCAGCATCATATAAGACAGGCTCGGCCGCGCCAGCCGCATATCGTACCAGAGGGATAGTCTGGCAGCAACCTGCCATCCCGTCTACAATCTGTGTACAGCAGTCTGGACCAGACCGCCAACTCTGGGTATAGCATTCTGGATGCCTGTAGCAAGACTGGATCTAACCCTTTAATAGTCGCATAGCGCTTTAATGTGCAGTGCCCGTTGTCGTCATAAGTCATGAATGCGGCACTCAGAGTTCCTCACCAGGGCTGCATGCATGCATACACTGGCATATCGACAAAGGGTGTAGCGCATTAAAGCACTATTGCCACCTTTAGCATTAAAGCGCTGAGGGTTTGTTTTTTTTTTGATAGTGTAGAAACCAATATCTGTCTAATTAAACCCCTTATCAGTGCTGTTTTTTTTTTGGTTTTTTTTCACATACAAAAGAATTAGGTAATGGCGCTGCAGTACTCTGAAAAGCGGTGGCGGTGAATTTCCATTTAGATCCTGAAAAGGGGGGCGGTCAGATGGCGTCAAGGCTCTGATAAGTAGGGCAGTTAAAATCATATGATTACATTGAGCTAATTTTCTTGCTGAAAGGAATGAATAATTGTATTTGTATAAAATTCACACACACACACACACACACACACACACACACACATCCCACACACACACACACACACACACACACACACACACACACACACACACACACACACACACACACACACACACACACACACACACAGGACACCTGATGATCTCCACACGATGACCTGATTGCTCTTCCTAAAAAAAATGCCCAACTCGATCTACCTACTCAACAGGGTTTCAGTGTATAGCGTATTAGGGGTTTTTCTGATGCGTATATTATATTGAGATTGATTTTCAACTTTTGTGATCAGTGGTTGGTCCTTAAAAGGACCGTTTGGTAGAGAGAGGGTCGCAGGGACCTTGCTGCTGAAGCGGAGGGCGTGGTCATAACGCGTGGCAGTCCTTCAGCAGCTCCTCCAGCACGGCGGGCGGTAAGCCTTCCTCCATGCAGACTTGCTGCTTGACCTGCTCCACGCACCGGCGGATGAGTTGATCAGCGACGTTCTCGATCAGCTCATCCACCACACCCTCTGCTTCAGCAGCAGTCCGCTGTCTCTCCTCTCTCTGTAGCGAGGCAAAGAACTGCTTCTCCACGGCCGCATCGATCATAGATCGAGAAACGGCCACGAAGTTCTGTCTCTCCGCCTCCTCTCTCTGTTGCACGGCTACGAATTCCTTCTCCACGGCCGCATCGATCATAGATCGAGAAACGGCCACGAAGTTCACTCCGTGAGCCATTTTGTCGAACTGACTTCCTAGCCGCCTGAGAGATGCTGACGTCACACTATTTTCGACGACGCTATGACGCGCACGAGGTAGACAGACGACGTCGTTTCACTTCCTTATTTGGAGTTTGGGATCTTTTGACACCGAAGTCATACCGTACGGTCGCGATAAAGCAACTAGTGTTGAAAAGCGTGCCGGTCTTTTATAAGCGCCGGAGTATAAGAGCCTCCAAATGTTTTTTCTCAAGCACTAAAATCGCGACTTTGAATAAGCGCCAGCGCCTGGCTTGTATATAGCTCCTGAGTAAGAACTTCACCGAATTGAAAAGCCCTCCCTCAGAGCTCTTAATCGCGACAGTACGGTACAAATCTGATGTCAACCCGCGCCAAAAACAAAAAGGGTGTTCCGGTCACACGTACCTACGACGAGCGACCTTCAGCTATCACCACGTGAAGAGTGGGAAATAAATTTTGTACGGCAAGAAAACTGAAAACTGATAACGATTCCATTAGATAAGTATTTGGTTCCAATCTATGGCGAGATATTTCCACCAAAGCGATTGATTTATATGTCTGTAAGGTTCAGCTCTCCAACACTCTCCAATGTCCGCCGGTGCACGACGGTCGCCGCCCATCATTAGTCACAACTAAACTTCTGCTGGAGAGTGAAAGTTACGTTGAGTCTTGAGGTGCGCAGAGATACTATCTGCCGCAGCCTGATTTTAGTTCCACGCTATTTAGATAACCGCCCCATTTAAAATCTCTCTCTCGATCCTAGTAAAGGAAAAAAAAGGCTAGAGTTTATCATGGACGCGTCTCAGTTTTAGTCAAGCCGTAAAGTGAAGAACCAGAGCTTGTACATATTCCCACGTGGTGAGGGGTGACCCCGCGGGGCGTTCAGTTAGTACTGAGTCTATACTCAAGGTCAAGTTCCACTCTCTAAACAGAGCTTTAGCGACTCCGTCATATAGACTAGACCGCGCGCGCGATTTTTTTTTGCTGAAGCAGCTAATCGATGGAAGAGTAGAGAACAGGTGCTCGACCAAAAATCTGCTTCAGAGGCTTGTTATCAGGTATTAACAGTTAAATCAAAATATTTCAAAACATCCAGAAAAGCAGAATAACATGTCCTACGGGCTACAGCCGGGCACTGACGAGCAGACGGCGCTGACGTCATTTCAATCAGGTCACAGGGCTCTTTAGACACCTTTTCTGTAAGACCCGTCTCATACCTTAGTATATAATACCGTAAACACCGGTGATTAGTATATGATCACATTGGAGTCGCGGATCCACGAAGAGGCTGAATAAGCCTCGCGCGGACCCGCCACTTGAAAATGTGACATAATCTTACCATGCGCTTTGTTTTGTTTTTGTTTCTATTTACAACAGCAAACATTTCAAACAACCTATTGTTTTTTAAAATGATGAAAAATCAGCCCAAAAAAAAAAGTAAACATTTTAGAGCTAAATTTGTGGAGGATAGCCGGACATGCTGATGTCACTAGACCCCTAAATTCGATATGGTGACATGGGCATTTTCTTAAAATTCGATACGACGACACGGGCACGGACATCTAAGTGACATGGGACATGTGGCATTTCTTGAGTCCCTCATGTGCCATGGACCATAGTGACATGAGGAAAAAAAAAAAAAATGTTCAAAGAGTGCATCAGAAAAGTACCATTTCAAGCCTAAACATTTCGCCAAATTTTTTTTTCTCTTGGATGGTACTCGGCTTTGCAGTGTCTGGGTCCTTAAAAATGTACCAGAATGCTCAAATTCGGGTTCTAAATATTTTCAAAAAACGTTTTCTCCCTTAGTGACGTGTGACATGGCCATTTCTTAAATTCGACATACGGCTGCATGGGGAGGACCCACCCGTCAAGAGCCCCATGATGACTCATACCCGCCGCGTTCAAACTAGCGTGGTGGTTATAGGTAGACCTTCTTTCAGTATCCACGTGACCAGATCCATCGCCGTCTCTTGAGCAACAGTAACCGAGGTAACTAGGGTTATTGTTATCCGGGCCGTAAGACGACAGTCTGAGACAGTGTGTAGTCGCGTTTTGCTCTCCCTAATACTCTAATTCAAGTCGAGTTACCGCTAACCCCTACAAAAAGAGGGTCATTTGTGTAATTCAAAAGTCGTTCCTTTGTTAGCAATGAGGGGGTCGTTCTATTCATTGATTTTTTTTTTTTTTTTTTTTTTGTTTTTTTGTTTACAACAACAAGTCAAAGTACAGTCAATCAACCGAGATCCTTTCTACTCCGTGGGGGTGTAGAAGGATCTCCCCCCTGAGGTTACAAAGCCACCTCTTTATTTAAAGGGTTACGGGTCGCAAAGTCGCTTTCGCTTTCGCTTACAAGTCACAAAGTCGCATGAAATATTCAAGTCAAAAAGTCAAATTCATCAACTATCAGCACAGTCGTTTGAAAAGCATCAAGTCACCGAAAAACTCCTCTACAGTCACCTCCGACTCGCCTCCTCCCTACCCCCCCTAAAGGGGGGTAGAGAGGAAGCGATTCCCTAGAGATCAGATAATTTTTTTTTTTCTCCCGAGCAGACCCCAAAAGCCCCCCCTCCCCCCCAAGTGCCCGCCCACCCCATAAATAGTGCCCCCCTCCCCCCCTCCCCTCCCCATGCATCTTAAAGTGCCCCCCTCCCCCCCCCCTCCCCTCCCCTCGCCCCTTATAGAAGCCTCCCATTAGCTAGTCCAAGTCATGTGACCAAAAGGGAAGCGTAGTCTGTCTATTGTCTATATTATGCAAATGAGGGAGGGGGTCAGGTCACGTGACCAAGGGGGTGTGGCCTATTTTCTAAATAAAGAGCGCTTCCGGTCACGTGACCAAGAGGGTGTGGTCCTATTATGCAAATGAGGGGGTCACGTGATCCATGATTATGCAAATGAGGGAGTCACCTGACCAAATGGAAGCCACTGATTGGCTGGTGATCAAAGGGGCGTAGTCTACTATGCAAATGAGGGGGTCACGTGATCAAGGGGGCGTGGTCTATTATGCAAATGAGGGGGTCACGTGACCAAATGGGGGCCCCTGATTGGCTGGTGATCAAGGGGGCGTGGTCTATTACGTAATTATGCAAATGAGGGGCGTGGCCTATTACGTAATTATGCAAATGAGGGGGTCACGTGACCAAATGGAGGCCTCTGATTGGCTGCATGTCGATTGAGTAATAAACAGTACTTAACTATAGTCCCGTTCCGATACATACTATACTACTGCCGTACCCATGTTGCATCTCCATTTAAAGAAATGACCATGTCGCACGTCTGTGTCGCTTAATAACGCTCATGTCCCATGTCGATTTTCAGAACTGCCCATGTCCCCTGTGACTATCTTTTTAAGCGTCATGTCGCATTCACTAGGCCTCATTTTCATATGTCGATTTTAAGAAATGCCCATGTCGCCATATGGAATTTAGAGGTCTAGAACCATTCTTCTACAACCTCACCTTCTCTACCCTGTAAGAATGCAGCCTGAAGGGTCTTTACACCCCTAACGGGTCTGCATGACGTGTGAATGCAGCACTGGCTGCATGTAGTGGTAGATATGGTACACGTGAGTCGCTGTATAAGGGTTATAAGGCAAGGACAGGGTAATTGTCCAAGGTGCCAGCCCAGGATAATTACTATTGTCCAAGCCTTATAACACTTATACAGCGACTCACATGTACCCATATCAGACTTACACTCACAGTGATCCTATGAGTCTCTGGCCCTTTCCCTTAGAACCTCCTCCCCTCATTAGAGTAACCTACCCTACTCCTCTCACCCCCCCCCCCCCCCCCCCAGCCCCAATCACTGACCGCTCATTTGTTGCGGGGCTGCACTCTGGTCACATGACCTGTCTGACCAATGAGGGTGCAGCATCAGGGGGAGGTGCGCGCGCAGACCGGACATGGCAGGACGCCTGACGGAATGGCTGCATTCTGCCCCTAATACCCCAGAACCCACATTGACTGAGGGCAGACCTGGTCCAGTCCACAACTTCAGCGAATCTTTTCTGTTTTCTGTTTTCTGTCGCTTTATGACGCTACTGTCCCCTGTGATGGCCCTTTTTGGCACCAGTTGAGTGCATTCAGGTTCTCTCATTGCAGCTTTTACACTGTGAGTGGCATTGTTTCAAAGAAATGTTTCATCTCCTTTTTGTGTTGGAATTCTTTTTCACCTGTGCTGCATTGGTGCATCAGGCCGATCGTTTGAGAGTATCTCAACCTCATAGGGTCGGCATCATGCATAACTGCAGTACTGACAAGGGCAGCATTCATGCAACCTGATGATGTCCTTGAGGGGTTAATATAGAAATCAGGGTGTGGCAAGCAATTTTTGCAGGAGATTTTTTTCTTGGCCTTTCAGGTTATTCTATTCTTAGCCCCCCCCCCCTAGTTTCCATGCACCTGGAAAAGAAAACGTGGGTGGACGTATTTGCAAGTCACAGCTGAATCTATTCCTCAGATGCCAGCCCTTCCCCCACCCTTCTCCCAACCCTTCTCCCACCCTTCCCCCACCCTTCTCCCACCCTTCTCCCAACCCTTCTCCCACCCTTCCCCCACCCTTCCCCCACCCTTCCCCCACCCTTCCCCCACCCTTCCCCCACCCTTCTCCATTCCCTTCCCCCACCCTTCCCCAACCATTCCACTACCCTTCCGCCACCCTTCCCCCACCCTTCCCCCACCCTTCTCCATTCCCTTCCCCCACCCTTCTCCCCACCCTTCTCCATTCCCTTCCCCCATCCTTCCCCCCATTGTGGTGCCTGGATGTTGTGGTGCCTGGATGTTGTGGTGCCTGGATGTTGTGGTGCCCGGATGTTGTGGTGCCTGGATGTTGTGGTGCCCGGATGTTGTGGTGCCTGGATGTTGTGGTGCCTGGATGTTGTGGTGCCTGGATGTTGTGGTGCCCGTATGTTGTGGTGCCTGGATGTTGTGGTGCCTGGATGTTGTGGTGCCCGGATGTTGTGGTGCCTGGATGTTGTGGTGCCCGGATGTTGTGGTGCCTGGATGTTGTGGTGCCTGGATGTTGTGGTGCCTGGATGTTGTGGTGCCTGGATGTTGTGGTGCCCGGATGTTGTGGTGCCTGGATGTTGTGGTGCCCGGATGTTGTGGTGCCTGGATGTTGTGGTGCCTGGATGTTGTGGTGCCTGGATGTTGTGGTGCCTGGATGTTGTGGTGCCTGGATGTTGTGGTGCCTGGATGTTGTGGTGCCTGGATGTTGTGGTGCCTGGATGTTGTGGTGCCTGGATGTTGTGGTGCCCGGTTGTTGTGGTGCCTGGATGTTGTGGTGCCTGGATGTTGTGGTGCCTGGATGTTGTGGTGCCCGTATGTTGTGGTGCCTGGATGTTGTGGTGCCTGGATGTTGTGGTGCCTGGATGTTGTGGTGCCTGGATGTTGTGGTGCCCGGATGTTGTGGTGCCTGGATGTTGTGGTGCCCGTATGTTGTGGTGCCTGGATGTTGTGGTGCCCGGATGTTGTGGTGCCTGGATGTTGTGGTGCCCGGATGTTGTGGTGCCCGTATGTTGTGGTGCCTGGATGTTGTGGTGCCTGGATGTTGTGGTGCCCGGATGTTGTGGTGCCTGGATGTTGTGGTGCCCGGATGTTGTGGTGCCTGGATGTTGTGGTGCCCGTATGTTGTGGTGCCTGGATGTTGTGGTGCCTGGATGTTGTGGTGCCTGGATGTTGTGGTGCCCGGATGTTGTGGTGCCCGGATGTTGTGGTGCCCGGATGTTGTGGTGCCCGGATGTTGTGGTGCCCGGATGTTGTCCTTAACCTACAGACAAAGGTGTCCTTGAGTCATGGTCACGTGGTGTGTCTCAGCCAATCAGCGTCAGCCCCTCCTTAGCACTAACTCCTCCTCCACATTAACCCTTTAAGGACCCCATGGTACTTTAATACACTCTTCTTTATGTGCCCTTATGATGTTTTCATGCTGGCGATGGACCCGCCGATGCTGCATGAATGCATCATGCCAAACCTTTGAGAGTGCATCAATCCTGTATGGTCTTTGTGACCCATAAATGCAGCCCAGGTAAGTTGCTCACAAGTGCTAATTTGATGCACCGTGAAAATGGGAATAATGTATTAACGCGTTGTGCTGCCCTTAGAGGGTTAAACCCTGACTCCTGCAGCATCCAGGATTAACTGGGACTACCCTGGAGGGTGGATTAACATGGAGGGATGTAGGGATTATCCTGGGGGAGGATGTGGATCAACATAACACAGAGGGGAGGATAGAGTGACTAGCAGTGCGTACCCAGTCACCCGCTAAGTGATAACCAAACGGTGGCGGTGCTAAACATACAGAACCCCCCAGTGTTAGTGCCGCTGTATGGAAGTTACTCACAAGAAGTGACCTTGTTCTTAGCGCTTTAAGGTTGGCCTTCTCCAATCCTCATGTACATGTGTTGTCATGTGTTGCACAACATAGCACTGTCCATTTACTCGGGACTGCTGTTTTGGTCCATGCTGACTCTTAGGGCTGTATCAATCCCGTAGGGGGAGACATTAAACCGATTACCCGCTCAACCCTAGCGATAAAATAAAGTGCCAGATTATAGATGTCTAAATTCTAATTCGGCACCGATGCAAGATGTTTTTATTCAAATTATGAACGTTCTTGACTTTTTTTGCCGTAGTTGGTAGAGTGGTCAGCGCGTTGATGAACAGCTCGGTGGCGACTTTTGTGCCGGTCAGAATCCAGTATTGATTCCCTGATGTAAGATGTGTGTAGGACAGGACACTCCTCATGTCACGACCCCCACCCTGAGCTGCTCCTTTCACCCTGAGCGGCTCCCCAGCCTCCCCTGAGCTCCTCACCTGAAAAGGTGCTCTGTCTTTCTGTTCACATGGTGGCCTCAGTAAAACAATAAGGGACCCGGGTAGCCAGCACATAAAGAAACGGTCCAACTCCTTGGATCATTTCTTACTTAAATCAGATAAAATAAATGTGAAAGTAGAACTTCTATTTCCATTATAATCCTGGTAGCAACTGGGAGATCGGGGCAGCCCTCTTGTCTTGAGCCCCCCCCCCTACTCGGCCGGTTCTCTGGTTCTACATGGATACGGACTTTGTTGGCTGAGTCACCTCCTTACTGTCCAACCCTCTAAGGGCAGCATGATGCAGGAATGCATCATGAACATTGGCCATCATGATGCATCGGTGCATCATCCCATTCCAACGGGAGTGTATCAGTCCTGAAGGGTCTGCACGATGCATAAATGCAGCGTTTTTAATCAGCGTTTATGCATTTTGATGATAAAGCATTAAAACACATTGCTGTCTTTAAAGGTTTAGTAATGGTGTGTCGTGGTGTTAGCCCTGTACGTGTGTGTGTGTGGGGGGGGGGGGGACTTCATCATTGTGACCACGTGATCCCTATCTGAGATAGCCGAGATGTGATACTCCCAGATCACTATTGACCTTCTCAATGCGTCTGGTCAAGGTCATGGCTCAAGGTGACATTTATTGCCGTCAAGGTCATTTATTGCCGTCAAGGTCATTTATTGCTGTGAGGGTCACGTGGTGGAAGAAATGTGAAGTTAATGTGTAACTTTAGGTCAGGCCCGATGTTAGAAGCCAGTTTTAGGCTGCACTGCACTGCAAATTTCTTCACAAAGATATATTTTGGAGAGCCCATTGGGCCCCGACTGTATCTGCGTATCAAAAAAATCATGATACCAAGTCACAGAGCCCTTCCTCTCTCTGATTTGAAGTAATTTAGCAAGCAAAATCCATACAAGGCAGGATGCAGTAGTAGATAACGAGGTGTGAATTGGGGATGTATCCTCCTACTCACTGCGTGTCTGACTACAGGCTGGCATGTAGCCGGGGTGCAGGGCTGAAGGACAAGAAGTGGGGAGGGAGTGGTCATATCCAACAATGTGGGGTGGCAGCTGCATTCTCTTGTGGATGCGCTCCTTCTGAAGCTTTCACATCCTCGATCCGATAGTAAAGCATGGTTTTTCCACTGAAAAATCGATCCCATTTTGCCCCCCCCCCTTCTCTCCCCTGCCCCTCCACAAGAGAGGTCCAAATTCCCCTGAAAAGAACCCCCCCCCCCCCACCCCTCAAACCTGGTGTTAGATAATGTCCAGAACATAAGTGAAGGCTGCAGGAAATTTGGGAATGTCTTGACAGTGATGTCAGTAGTTGGGGATCAAGGACTCTGCACGTCACGGGCTGATCACAGATCACTGTAGGGTGTGTGTGTGGGGGGAGGCAGGGGTACCCTCTACTTGGTCTGAGATCAGCTCAGGAACTCTAGAATATCATGGCTTTGGGGGAGTCGCTCGGGTGAGGAGATAACTCAATGATTATGAGTAGTTCTAGAATGAGGGAACAGCTCAGGGTGACGGGAGCAACTTAGGTAGGGGGATGTGGGGTAGGGGAAACTCAATGATGTTACTGGGGAAGGTCTAGAATGGGGGAGCAGCTCATGGTTGGGAGGGAAGCATAGATATTGTGGAACAATCTCACTTGAATTTTCTCAGACTGGAAAGCAGGTCTGTGTACAGGCTAGGAATGAGGTGTGCAGGAGTAGCAGTGGCGAGGGAGCAAGTCAGTGATATATCAGGCCAATGATGTTTCTCATCACCCGGCCATGGAAAATATGATAAGGGCATACTGCGCTGTACGAAACATGCCCGAATCCTACATCAGTAAATATAAATGCTAGCACAAAGTTATCATATGGAGATCATTCCAACAACGCTATCCTCTTAAATTCCTGATTGCCACTTGGTATCTACAACCTTACTGATAACCAGTCTATCATTTGAGACTCATTTATTCTGGAGAGGGTATTATTCAAACTCTATAGGCACTATGATAACTGATCTGAAAAGTCGTATACCAATTCCCTTACCACTCTAAACTCTCGGAGCTACTTTAAGTTAGAGTCAGATGTTGTGATGTAGAGGCGTGTCCTGTGCGCATGCCTGTCAAGTGGCACCTGCGCAGTGAGGCCCAGTGAAGCCTGTACTTCCGGTGTGCAGATCCATGTCCTGTGGTGACCCCTGGTGAGGCTGAAGGGAACCTCACACACATCCAGCCTCTCTCCTTTAACACAGAGTACTTTGATGTGATTACCATTTGTCGGCATGATGCATGAATGCAGCACTGGTCACCAGGGCTTCACTAATGCATCATACCGACCCTACATGGGCTAGATAGTTCTGGAGGGTGGGCATGATGCACTAGTGCAGTGCTGACGAGTTACATGATGGACCTGCATCAATGCATCAAGATGATTAATGATGCATTGAGATAAGGTTCTGAAAGAGTTAACTAAAAACGGACATGCATGGCTTTACTAAGAAAGGCCACTCACTTCCCGCCGTATTGAGTAGGGGAGTCTCACTGGGTGCCGTATTGAGTAGGGGAGTCTCACTGGGTGCCGTATTGAGTAGGGGAGTCTCACTGGGTGCCGTATGGAGTAGGGGAGTCTTACTGGGTGCCGTATTGAGTAGGGGAGTCACACTGGGTGCCGTATTGAGTAGGGGAGTGTCACTGGGTGCCGTATGGAGTAGGGGAGTCTTACTGGGTGCCGTATGGAGTAGGGGAGTGTCACTGGGTGCCGTATGGAGTAGGGGAGTCTTACTGGGTGCCGTATGGAGTAGGGGAGTCTTACTGGGTGCCGTATGGAGTAGGGGAGTCTTACTGGGTGCCGTATGGAGTAGGGGAGTCTCACTGGGTGCCGTATGGAGTAGGGGAGTCTTACTGGGTGCCGTATTGAGTAGGGGAGTCTCACTGGGTGCCGTATGGAGTAGGGGAGTCACTGGGTGCCGTATTGAGTAGGGGAGTCTCACTGGGTGCCGTATGGAGTAGGGGAGTCTCACTGGGTGCCGTATGGAGTAGGGCAGTCTCACTGGGTGCCGTATTGAGTAGGGGAGTCTCACTGGGTGCCGTATGGAGTAGGGGAGTCACTGGGTGCCGTATGGAGTAGGGGAGTCTCACTGGAGGCCGTATGGAGTAGGGGAGTCTCACTGGGTGCCGTATGGAGTAGGGCAGTCTCACTGGGTGCCGTATTGAGTAGGGGAGTCTCACTGGGTGCCGTATGGAGTAGGGGAGTCACTGGGTGCCGTATGGAGTAGGGGAGTCTCACTGGAGGCCGTATGGAGTAGGGGAGTCTCACTGGAGGCCGTATGGAGTAGGGGAGTCTCACTGGGTGCCGTATTGAGTAGGGGAGTCTCACTGGGTGCCGTATGGAGTAGGGGAGTCTCACTGGATGCCGTATTGAGTAGGGGAGTCTCACCGGAGGCCGTATGGAGTAGGGGAGTCTCACTGGGTGCCGTATTGAGTAGGGGGAGTCTCACTGGGTGCCGTATGGAGTAGGGCAGTCTCACTGGGTGCCGTATTGAGTAGGGGAGTCTCACTGGAGGCCGTATGGAGTAGGGGAGTCTCACTGGGTGCCGTATTGAGTAGGGGAGTCACTGGGTGCCGTATTGAGTAGAGGAGTCTCACTGGGTGCCGTATTGAGTAGGGGAGTCTTACTGGGTGCTGTATGGAGTAGGGGAGTCTCACTGGGTGCCGTATGGAGTAGGGGAGTCTCACTGGGTGCCGTATGGAGTAGGGGAGTCTCACTGGGTGCCGTATTGAGTAGGGGAGTCTCACTGGGTGCCGTATGGAGTAGGGGAGTCTCACTGGGTGCCGTATGGAGTAGGGGAGTCTCACTGGGTGCCGTATTGAGTAGGGGAGTCTCACTGGGTGCTGTATTGAGTAGGGCAGTCTCACTGGGTGCCGTATTGAGTAGGGGAGTCACTGGGTGCCGTATGGAGTAGGGGAGTCTCACTGGGTGCCGTATGGAGTAGGGGAGTCTCACTGGAGGCCGTATTGAGTAGGGGAGTCTCACTGGAGGCCCATCTATTTCTGACATATTTCACCTCCCACAGTACAGGGTTACATCAGTGTTAGGTCTAGACGGTAACTGCGCCATCTTATTACGGGAAATGCTCAAACTTTGCTAAACACCAGGTTACTGCAAGGCCAGCTGAGCAAATTGCTGCAAACCTAATCTGTGAATTCAAATCAAGTTGCCAGAAATGCAAGTGTGGCAAGCAGTAGGGTGAGTGCAAGAGGGGAGAATTGGGGTTCTTACCGTTTTTGCCGCTCTTTGCTTGACCCTATAGTAGATTGCCACACCCCTGTGGTCAGTCAGTCAGTTGGTGCAAAGTTCCCACGTGTCATGGAATGTCATGAAATGTCATCACTTTGTAAAACATTACTGCATGGCATTGAATGTCATGAAAAATTAATATAATGGAATTAATATTACAAAATCTCCTAGATTGTACCATCATTTAATGGCCATAACCCTTTTATACTTAAAATGCAGAAATCATCGGATATGTGGCTATCCGGTCCTCCAAAAATGTAACCGGTCCTTCAATATCGAAAATTTGCAGAACTGAATGTGCTGTGGGATGAAAAAGTTTTCGCAAAGACTGTGGATGTCATGAATTTTCAATCTGAAATGTTTGTGTGACCCTTAATTTGGCTGCTAGCAGGCCACGTGTTGTGTGATGAGGAGGCCGGGGAAGGGCTGAGGGTGGTGTACGGCAAGGTGTGTATTGACAGTAGGACAGCGGCCAGGGGGGTTGGTGTTTTTGTTACAGACTCATGATGGGACTTTGTCTCTTTATTTACCTCACAGACGGCAACAGGCTGCCGGCTGTTGTTACATGGCTGCCATGTTCCCATGGTAACATTGAAGACATTGAGAATTTGTAGAATATGTTTAGTTCAGATTGAAAGTAGCTCCACCAAATTCCAGAAAAGCAGGACGAGGACTGGCAGTAGGAATTCTAATGGGAATGTTGATTTTGTAAATGATGTAGATAGCATTATCAGCAATGTATTGCTGATGGCTGCAATTACACATTGACATTTCAATTGCCATCGCCAATTTGATATGTTTTGATATGTTTTGAGCAAATATTTTATGGTCATTTCCGCATATATTTCCACCATCCTACACCACTTCTTTAGCTGGATTGATGGTATATTGGGAAACCAAAGGTCTCCTCCCCCCGCCCCCACTCTGCCCTGTAGCAGATAGCAGCTGCCTGGAGGAGCGCCCAGGGAGCAGGATCCATGACAGTAGCAGGTTGGATGTCCCCCCTGGAGGCCCCCCCCCCCCTCCTGTACCGTGTTGTGCTGATCCCTGCCCGTGTCCACCGTGAGAACTGGGTCACGTGACATGCTGTAGGACACCCCGGGGGTCTGATAGCACTGCGGGGGGTGTGTGTGTGGGGGGGGGTGAGGTTGATTTGAGGGGGGGGGGGTGGGCTTATAGGAGATTTAGGACGTGTACATTAAGGGTGCCGGGTAAGTAGAGCGCCTTGTACACACTAAAGCATGGCCTCCACCCCCACCCCTACCAGCCCCGCATGGTGTATCCTTGTACCACAAGGGAGTTATAGGACTCACCATTCTGATGTAATTTGAAATAAATAGACAAATGCCCACGCCCATTGATAGCGTCCCACAGTATCCCACAAAGCCGCAGGCTGAGTGGGATGCGCCCCAGCCCCCACTCGTGAAATACATCAGAGGGGTATCAATTTAGTTGGCATTCGTGTTTACTTTTTATTTTGAGCCATTTAATGATGTAAAAACTACTTTTTCTTAGCCCATTGAATACGACCACATTGTATTCAAAGGGGGCCATTGCATATGGCCTTCCAGTGCTTAAGCATAGCAGATGTTGTATTTCCAAAAAATAAAGTTAACTAGTTTAATGTTGTAGGTATTGTAACAGGGGTCAATGGGACATGCCCCATAGAGAAAGTATCGATTTGAAAATAATCAGGTCCCGGTCGTCCCTGGTGGTATACCCGCTTAAGACGCCAGCTTTGTGCCGGGTCTAAATGAACTCCTCCAGGGTTAGAAGCCACTGGAGGGGGGAGGGGGAGGCTACTAGCCGCCGGGAGAAAGGTGTCAAATGGGAGGTCAGTTAGCTGGACAAGAGGAGGGCGGGGGGTGAGTAGGGTGGGAGGGCAGCTCTTGGAGGCAGGGTGTAAATGGCTGCAGTCACCTCCTGTACTGCCCCTAACCCTCTGAGAACAGCATCATGCCTTCCCCTACAATTATAGGATTTCTTCCTATACTATTGCTAAATTGAGAAGATTAAGAATTTTCATATTTTGATTTAGATAATGATAAGCCTCAATAGGCCATCATCATGTAGTTTCCCATTCAATTCTCAAAGAATCATGATACACCAAGGCAGTGCTGGCTAATAACTCTCAGACTCTTCGCTGGGGAGGGCTGCATTCATGCATCATGCCACTAAATGGCATATAGCACATTAAAGCACTGTGCGGCCCTTAGAGGGGTAAGGAGCCCCAGCGGCGTTTAGTGTGGGCGGGGTGGGACTAGGGGTAATACAGGGGGGAGGGGGACAGAGGGGGGGGGGGAGAAGGGGTTATTGAGGAGAAAGGGGAGAAGTGGACAGAGAAGGGGCGGGGCGGGGGTCAAATAGGAGGGTCTTGGACACTTAGTAGGGGAGGAGCTTGCACCAGGGTGATCTGATGCCTGATTGCAGCCCTGTGAGTGCTGCATTCAGGCACCACGGAGGGAGGAAGGGTAGCTTTTATCTCATGGAGTGGAGAGTCTAGCTGTCCTAGAGGCAGAAGGCTCCCCTCTACAATTTTAGTAGACCATGGTGGGAATGAAACACCTTCACGGCCCTCATGTCACTATAACATTCTGCCTGTCAGGGTCGTGGTGAGGGCCTTACCTGTTGTTACGTGTCTGAAGGTAAGCAGGATACTCCGGCCTAACACAATATTAGAGCTATCAGAGGCACGCAGGGTGAGCGGGTGCTAACCCGGGTAAGGGTAAGGGTACAGTGGAAGGGGTGAGTAGGGTAGGAACATGGGGGTCGGGGTACACTGTAAGGGGGGAGTAGGGTAGCAACATGGGGGTCAGGGTACACTGGGAGGGGTGAGTAGGGTAGGAACATGGGGGTCAGGGTACACTGTAAGGGGGGAGTAGGGTAGGGACATGGGGGTCGGGGTACACTGTAAGGGGTGAGTAGGGTAGGAACATGGGGGTCGGGGTACACTGTAAGGGGTGAGTAGGGTAGGAACATGGGGGTAAGGGTTCACTGGGAGGGGTGAGTAGGGTAGCAACATGGGGGTCAGGGTACAGTGTAAGGGGTGAGTAGGGTAGGAACATGGGGGTGGGGGTACACTGTAAGGGGTGAGTAGGGTAGGAACATGGGGGTGGGGGTACACTGTAAGGGGTGAGTAGGGTAGGAACATGGGGGTCAGGGTACACTGGGAGGGGTGAGTAGGGTAGCAACATGGGGGTCGGGGTACACTGTAAGGGGTGAGTAGGGTAGCAACATGGGGGTCAGGGTACACTGGGAGGGGTGAGTAGGGTAGGAACATGGGGGTAGGGGTACACTGGGAGGGGGGAGTAGGGTAGGAACATGGGGGTAGGGGTACACTGTAAGGGGTGAGTAGGGTAGGAACATGGGGGTCAGGGTACACTGGGAGGGGTGAGTAGGGTAGGAACATGGGGGTCAGGGTACACTGTAAGGGGGGAGTAGGGTAGGAACATGGGGGTCAGGGTACACTGGGAGGGGTGAGTAGGGTAGGAACATGGGGGTCGGGGTACACTGTAAGGGGTGAGTAGGGTAGGAACATGGGGGTCAGGGTACACTGGGAGGGGTGAGAAGGGTAGGAACATGGGGGTCGGGGTACACTGTAAGGGGTGAGTAGGGTAGGAACATGGGGGTCAGGGTACACTGTAAGGGGTGAGTAGGGTAGGAACATGGGGGTCAGGGTACACTGGGAGGGGGGAGTAGGGTAGGAACATGGGGGTCAGGGTACACTGTAAGGGGTGAGTAGGGTAGGAACATGGGGGTCAGGGTACACTGGGAGGGGTGAGTAGGGTAGGAACATGGGGGTCAGGGTACACTGGGAGGGGTGAGTAGGGTAGGAACATGGGGGTCAGGGTCCACTGTAAGGGGTGAGTAGGGTAGGAACATGGGGGTCAGGGTACACTGTAAGGGGGGAGTAGGGTAGGAACATGGGGGTCGGGGTACACTGGAAGGGGGGAGTAGGGTAGGAACATGGGGGTCGGGGTACACTGGGAGGGGTGAGTAGGGTAGGAACATGGGGGTCAGGGTACACTGTAAGGGGTGAGTAGGGTAGAGACATGGGGGTCAGGGTACACTGGGAGGGGTGAGTAGGGTAGGAACATGGGGGTCGGGGTACACTGGGAGTTGGGAGTAGGGTAGGAACATGGGGGTCAGGGTACACTGGGAGGGGGGAGTAGGGTAGGAACATGGGGGTGGGGGTACACTGGGAGGGGGGAGTAGGGTAGGAACATGGGGGTCGGGGTACACTGGGAGGGGGGAGTAGGGTAGGAACATGGGGGTGGGGGTACACTGGGAGGGGGGAGTAGGGTAGGAACATGGGGGTCAGGGTACACTGGGAGGGGTGAGTAGGGTAGGAACATGGGGGTCGGCGCCAGGACATATTTTTACACGCCTCAAAGCTTCATGTCCATGTATTGTAGTTATGCACCAGCGGCTAACTCGCATTATAGAGTCACGTGTATTAATCCCGTGGGGTCAGCAGTTACTCACCAGGGCTGCATTCCTGTAAACAAGATGATGGCAAAGTTCTGCAGGGTTAAGAGTAGCAGGACAGGACAGTGGGGGTCAGGGGCAGCGTAAGAGTCATGGCAGGGTGTGAGAAGTGTAGGAGCAGGGGGTCAGGGTCAGGGCTCTTTACACCTTTAAGACACTATAACACCTCACTAGACCTCACAGCTTTATCTTCATGTGTTGTCATCATGCACCAGCTAATAACTCGCATTATAGTGCCATGTCAGCGGTGTATTTATCCCGTAGGATCGGCAGCCCTTGCGAGTTACTCACCAGGGTTGAATTCCTGCATGATGACGACAACCGTAGGTAAGTAGGACAGTGCGGGGCAGCGTCAGGGTAAGAGGCAGCGCAGGGTGTGAGAAGTGACAGGGGGGCCTCCTCTAAGGTCACCTCCAAGGTCACCTCCAAGGTGACAAAGGAGGCCCCAGCATGGAGGAATCTGTACAGGCAGTAGCCGAAGGGCACCCCCCCCCCCCAGCTGCAGTCTGTCTGTGTCTGTCTGTCTGTGTGTGGATGTGTGTGGATGCAGACCAGGAGTGAATGACATTACAAACACTCTACAAACAAGAAATAAAGTACTTCTCTAAAAGTCCAAAATGCTTGGATACATGTGATTAGTGATATTTACTAAAACTGATAACTCATGTCTGTCTCTGTCTCTCTGTCTCTCTTTGTCTCTCTGTTACCTTGGATACAATGATTAATGTTCTTGTTGTGTTTTGCTCTAGGTGAGTGACGTTTGTCAGCTATCTTGGAACCAGTAAGTCAATGTTTTCGTCGAAAAACATATTTTACAAAGGTTTACCCATTTGACTTGTCATACACAGGGACACACATGTTATAACTATCAAAAAATATAGATAGACATACAATGCATTTACTGCTACCTTAGGGAGTGGTCATTTTCTATCAACAGGGGGGAATTTTGGGGGTGACCAAAAATATATGGCCCCTCTTGAGGGGGAGTAAAAGAAATTGCACCCCTTTTTAGCGGAAAAGCCAGCGTGTTACTATAGCTCACAGGGGTTGGCCGTACTCGATTTCAACATGCCTGATGGGGGGGGGACGGAAAAAAATTTCGGCCTGCTCGGGCAAAAATCCACAGACACCCCCCCCTGTTGTTAAATAATGACCGCTCCCTTACCTGTTCTCAGTGTACGTACTCCGCACCATTATGTAAGTGGTGCCGCCTGCCACACACCAGTGCACACCAAGGACATCTCTAGTTACTTAATGCACACAAAGTGTAGCCCAGACAGGTGCCACCTCTAAGGCCACTTAAAAAAATAAGATGGTTTCTCATCACCGCATGCATCATAGAAATCAGGTTTTGAGGAAATTGTTGATGAAAAACATGATAAAAATGGACAAATGTTGACATATTTGGTATCAAATTGAAGCTAATGCTTCAAGTAATGCAGTGATATAGTTATACCTTACATTTTCCCCACTTTCAAAGATCAATTAATTCTTAATTATTAAAATGTGAATTTTGGTCATGAAAAACATATATATTTTAGCCTCAAGTTGAAAAAAAAGAGAAACCTCTTTACCAGACCAGTGTACACCAAGGACACATGTAACTACGAGTCTACTAGCAGGAGGGTGTGTTTCTGTACCCGCTATAGGGAACAGTATCTATCGTGTGAGCTGAGGTGAGTGTGTCAGGGATGGGACATGATAAGGTATGTAAGGTCATTAGTCCGGGGTAGTGACATGCTGAGGGCCAATGTGGATCAAACAAAACTTGAGGTAGGTTTTAGGTAGAAGCCAGTGTGGGCCTATGGTGCTGCCCTTACTCTGAGGGCACCCGCAGGGCCATTGGTAGTTAAGTGATACCCATTAAGTGTGTGGTCTACATACTGAAACTACCTAGTAGGGTAGATTCACCAAGATTCTCCAAGAGTAAGACATACTTTTTTTGAACAAATTTAGCTTTTACTTTGAGACGGACACTTGAATTGTTGGTTATTCAAGCATTTTAAACTACTTATTTGTGAATAATGGAAAAGTTTAAGGGTTATTCTTTCCAAAATACAAATACTAGAAGTAGTAGAGGACATGACTTACCTCAAATTGTACTGTTCGTCTCAGGGTATGTATGTGTCCGACCCATGGTGAATTTACCCCATGTTGGCTGATCACCATAAGGTACATAGGAGCATGTGTTCGTGGTGAGATCACTGCCCAAGGTTACTGTTTATATACAAGGAGCAGTTAAGATGTTGTATCAACAGGGGGACAGTACAGTAACATGGGAGTGTTAGCTGAAGACTATTTGTGTGGTTTATTTATAGGGTTTGTTGAGTATAAAGTTTATTAGCTCAAGGGCACTTACTCTCGTGAATTCCTAAATCCTTCTGAAGGAAGGCTCTCGTGACAGGAACCAGAATGTATGATGCTAGTTTTATCAGCATACTTACTAATGGTTCCTGTTTGCTGGCTCCAAACTAACCACAGGGACTGCCCGAACCTAGGAAAATCAAAGTTCAAGGCCATAGTGGCTGTCACCAGAGTCTTCAAAAGGATTTGGAAATGAGAGTAAAGAGTAGGCTTATGTGTAGACATTTTCAGCTGAAGTCATTTGCAAAGGTGGTTCACTTTAGTTTCTGTTTCTACCACAGTTGCATTCACGGTAGCTGACATGGCAGGTAACATGTCTGTGGCCAGACTCCTGCTGCTGCTGCTGCTGGGTCTGCGGTCCTGTCACTCTGCCCGCATACTCATGGCCATCTTCCACGACAAGAGCCACGTGCACCTGTTTGGGAAGCTGGGTCGGGCCCTGGTAGAAGACGGACACCAGGTCTCACTCCTGGCCTCTGAGGAATACAAGGAACTCATTGAAGGGCACAAGATAAAGCCGCTGACTTTTAATGTGCCAAAGGATGCCGATATTGGTGAGCGGTTGGCAATAGAGATGGAGAAAACTCCCTCTGGTGTAGGAATCTATGAGCAGAACTTTGTGCAGGATGTGTGGCCGGAACCAGGACGGTACTGTGACTTAGTGCTGGGGAATGAGACCCTGATGGGGGGGGGATAGAAGAGGAGGGGTTTGACCTGGCCGTCATGGACAGCAGTGCTCCTGTGGTCTGTATGTACACCATACCGTACAAGTACAACATCCCCTACATCACCCTACAGACCTTCCAGGTGGCCGGCTGGGGGGCGGGGCTCACCGGGCTGCCCTCCATAGAGCCCGACATCATGCTGCCCCTCACCAACAAGATGAGCTTCTGGCAGAGACTACAGAACCTCCAGGCGTGGCTCTCCGCTCTAGACGACCCATTCCTGGCCTCGTTTGATAAGCACTTCCTTCAAACATACGCACCGGAGAAGCCACTGAAGAAGTTTTCTGACATCATCAAAGACTCGGAGATGTTCCTGGCTAACTATGACGTCACCTGTCTGGACTTCCCGCGTGTGTCAGCCCCACACTACCAGTACCTGGGACCGAGCTCAGTGTCTGACGTCAAACCTCTGCCACCTGATGTTGAGGCCTTTGTGCAAGGTGCTGAGCACGGTCTGGTCGTCCTGTCCCTGGGCTCCTTTAGTGCCTGGCAGTCAACGTGGCGGCTCATACGGGACAAGATGTTCACGGCGTTAGGGCGGCTACAGCAGAGAGCGGTAGTACAGTACAGCCTGCGTGACACCGAGGGGGAGGTGCCGGGGAACATCCTTCTCATGGACTACATCCCGCAGAACGACCTCCTCGGTAACCCCAGAACGAGGCTGTTCATCACGCACGGCGGTAACAACGGTCAGAACGAGGCGGGTAACAACGGGGTGCCCATGGTGGTGGTACCCGTCATGGTGGTGGTACCCGTCATGGTGGTGGTCCCCGTCATGGTGGTGGTACCCGTCATGGTGGTGGTACCCGTCATGGTGGTGGTACCCGTCATGGTGGTGGTACCCGTCATGGTGGTGGTACCCGTCATGGTGGTGGTCCCCGTCATGGTGGTGGTACCCGTCTGGTGGTGGTACCCGTCATGGTGGTGGTACCCGTCATGGTGGTGGTACCCGTCATGGTGGTGGTCCCCGTCATGGTGGTGGTACCCGTCATGGTGGTGGTACCCGTCATGGTGCTGGTACCCGTCATGGTGGACCAGCCCTACGCCGGCACCCGGGCCGAGGCCAAGGGGTACGGGCGGTGTGTGCGGGATAAGGCGGCCATCACCGCAGACCAACTGTACCACATGATGAGGGAGGTGATGGAGAACCCGGTGTACTCGGCCAACGTCAAGAAGTGTTCCCGCATCCTGCACAGCCTGCCGTCAGCGGGTGGTGTTGTGGGTGAACCACCTGCTGGAGTTGGGTGGTCGGCACCTGCGGCCCCCCAGTGTGGACATGCCCCTGTACCAGGTGCTGATGTTGGACATAGTGGGGCTGTATGTGGGGCTGTGTGTGGGGGCCGGGCTGGGGGTGCTGACTGTGGGGGGCGGTGTGGGGTATGTACTGTACAGGTGTGTGTGTCACGCAGGGAAGGACAAGGGGGACTAGAGGGGGAGGGAAGGGTAAGGGGGACTAGAGGGGGAGGGAAGGACAAGGGGGACTAGAGGGGGAAGGAAGGACAAGGGGGACTAGAGGGGGAGGGAAGGACAATGGGGACTAGAGGGTGAAGGAAGGGTAAGGGGGACTAGAGGGGGAGGGAAGGACAAGGGGGACTAGAGGGGGAAGGAAGGACAAGGGGGACTAGAGGGGGAGGGAAGGACAATGGGGACTAGAGGGGGAAGGAAGGACAAGGGGGACTAGAGGGTGAAGGAAGGACAAGGGGGGCTAGAGGGTGAAGGAAGGACAAGGGGGACTAGAGGGGGAGGGAAGGACAATGGGGACTAGAGGGGGAAGGAAGGACAATGGGGACTAGAGGGGGAAGGAAGGGCAAGGGGGACTAGAGGGTGAAGGAAGGGCAAGGGGGACTAGAGGGGGAAGGAAGGACAATGGGGACTAGAGGGTGAAGGAAGGGCAAGGGGGACTAGAGGGGGAGGGAAGGACAATGGGGACTAGAGGGTGAAGGAAGGGCAAGGGGGACTAGAGGGTGAAGGAAGGACAAGGGGGACTAGAGGGTGAAGGAAGGACAAGGGGGACTAGAGGGGGAAGGAAGGACAATGGGGACTAGAGGGTGAAGGAAGGGCAAGGGGGACTAGAGGGGGAAGGAAGGACAAGGGGGACTAGAGGGTGAAGGAAGGACAAGGGGGACTAGAGGGTGAAGGAAGGACAAGGGGGACTAGAGGGTGAAGGAAGGACAAGGGGGACTAGAGGGTGAAGGAAGGACAAGGGGGACTAGAGGGGGAAGGAAGGACAAGGGGGACTAGAGGGTGAAGGAAGGACAAGGGGGACTAGAGGGTGAAGGAAGGACAAGGGGGACTAGAGGGGGAAGGAAGGACAAGGGGGACTAGAGGGTGAAGGAAGGACAAGGGGGACTAGAGGGGGAAGGAAGGACAAGGGGGACTAGAGGGGGAAGGAAGGACAAGGGGGACTAGAGGGTGAAGGAAGGGACAGCCTGTGGTAGTTAGGCCAAACAAAGGGTGGATTTCATGCAACCCTACCCAGCTTTCAAAAAGGGCCCACCAAGCTTTATTCCCCCAAATTATTGGGTATAAAGATAACATATTTAACAGTTTTAAACAATGAAATATACTTAAAACAAACAATCAGGTAGGAAGGTTTGTTGTAGATCGTTCCCTTCATGAGGTACCGTTTGTGTATGGCACCTAACTTAGGAGGTACAGCAATGTGGAGTCAACAGCAGCACCAGTAAGTATTCATCACCTGGGGATGTTTCTCACCATTGTGGACTGCAGGATGGCTGCAGTGACTGCTACCTGCCCCATCCTGTGTACAGACATGGTGGCTGCTCCTTATAACCACCTCACTGACATGTCATGTGCTGACAGAGCAATATTACTAATGTGTTAGTTTAAGTGCTGATATCAAGAATACTAGAGATTTACGCTTCTTGCTCCAATCTCCCAGCATAACATGGAGTACTATAACTGCCATGAGTGATTGACATTGACATATACCACTGTGCCTGGCTCCAATTCTCGTAATAAAATCACAACATGTCTGTCTATATGATGTAGAACTGTTGTATAGTTAGTTGTCGGTCCTATCAAATTGTAATCTGGGAGCAAAGGCAATGTAATTACCAATTTGTGGCACCCCTTGCAGCATTTGTCAGCAAGTGTCAAATGAACAGTAACTCCCTAGTCTTTCATTTTAGACTGAGTGTCAAAGGATAGTGCTTATAGGGTCGTTTCCACGGCAACCACTATCTTTCTGAAAAAGGCAATTGATAATGACTATTTCTTATTTTGCTTGGGAACTGGTAATGGTGGATGCATGGCATTCTGACATAAGGTAGGGATGTTAGACCTCCATTAGTTGGACCAAAATATTTGACTTTGGCCTAGGTCAAGGTCATATGATTTGACCTTTAATGTAAGAAATATACAAGTTTTGACTAAACAGTATTTCAAAGCATCTATTTATTTTAAATGAATGCACAAAAAACGGCCAATCTCCTCAGATTGATCCAGCAAATAAAAGGTCATCCACTAGGCCTTCATTTGAGACTTGGTTCCCCCTCACTCCCTCCCCCCCCCCCCCCCCCCCCACACACACACAGGGCAGCATCAGGTGCATGATGAGTGTCAGGGGAGGTCGTGTCACGATTTAATGTGTCTACATGCCAGGAGGTCAGTGTCAAACACACATATTGGTCTGTCATTCCTGCAGCACTCTGCAGCTGAGGGCCCTGGGGACGGTAGATAGTGTGTGATGGGGAGGTGAGTCTATATGGGGTGTGTGGCTGGACTTGGAGTGACACTTTAATTAGTCCCCATGGTAACACAGGTGTTAACTGACCACTACCCGGCAGCACTGGCCACCATGGTCTTTGATGAATGCAGCCCTGACCAAGCCTCATGTACATCCTACAGGATTGAGGCACTGCTGAAGGGTCAGCATGATGCACCAATGCAGCACCGGCGAGTTAATCACCTTGGCTGCATTTGTTCATCATGATGAAAAGTGTCATCTTATAGCGACATGCCACCTTTAAGGATGCTGCTGTCCTTACAGGGTTATAATGACCACTAACTGACCACCCCCCCCCCCCCACACCTCCAGCGGCTGCCGCAGCCTCCAGGGCCTGCCTCACTAGCAGTGCTGACTTGCTGACCTCCAGCACTGACCACCTCACCTGACAAAGGGTCTCCCATACACTGATAATCTACATGCTCCAGGCCTTAGTCTGTAGTCGCTATCCCAGCTTAATCATAGGGGTATTGGTCAGTTCTGACCAACTGATATTTAAAGATTCAAAAAGACTTAGCCTCAAACGCATTGAAATGAAGGACCTAAGGTGAGTTGGTCTGTACTGACCAACCTGACATAGTTAACTAACCTAGATGGGTCATATAGGGAACCAGAAAAAATGACTAACTAGGATAATCACTAGTGAGCATGCACGAACTTGAAGAATCATTATAAAAATAATGTAAATAAAATTAATATTAAAAGTCTAAAAACATCCATCAACTTTTTCTGGTCATTTTTAAATGTAAATCAGCCCTAAATAAATCATGTTCTTTCATGCTGCTCATAGATTGCACCCGGTCATAGACTTTCAACTTGTATCGATTTGGTGAAACATGACCTTATATAACTAAACCCAGTCTTCGTTCTTTTTCCACTTCCAGTAGTTTCTAAGACCTAGATAATTCAAGTTAATTCAAATAATGCACATCTATTTTTCTGTGTTTATTGCCTGGTATGTAGTAACTATCCTACAATAACCTCATCATGTATGACTATGTCGCCATTTGTCGACCCAGATCTGAGAGAAGTAACATGAAAGTTGGAAACTATGACTCATCACTTATCTGTCATTACCTGGTGGGAACGTTCACAAAACATGTCACCATCTCGGAGACAGGGGGATGTTTAGTCAGGTTTGTGTTTAGTGACTAAACACGGCCCACACCGTACATCTGTAACGGCTAATTTGCCCAAAAATGGTAACAAGTGGATGGGAGGGTCCTTGAAAAATGTCCCAAAGCAGGTGATGTCAGCTGTGAACGTAGATGATTACCCCTGTATGGACGGCATGTCGCTAAAAGGCGACATTTGTTGTCATGATGCACCAATGCAGCCTTGGCAACCCTTCAGGAGTGTATCAACCACATATATGGTCTGCATGATGAATACAACACTGGCAATTACCTTGGCAGGGCTGCATTAATGCATCATTTCGACATGATGCATTAATGCACTAGGCGGTCCTTAGAGGGTTAGCGCTGTGTACCTGCAGATCCCCACGTATGGCCTTGACATATAAGACGTGTAATTGCCTTGACTAGATCTAGGTAACAGCTCTTTCCTTTTTTTCTCATTTTTCCCAGTGTGTACCAATTAAGATCCCAGGGCCGTCCAATCTTCTAGTTTCACTTTAAAGTAGGAAGTTCATTCTGATTATGAATACATTTTTTTATCACCACTCCAGAGGGTATGTGCAGTAATTATCTCCATGCTTCCCACCTCCCCTCCCTGCCTCCCTGCCTCCCTGCCTCCCTGCCTCCCTGCCTTCCTGCCTGCCTGCCTTTCTGCCTCCCCCCTGCCTGCCTCCCCCCTCCCTTCCTGCCTCCCTCCCTCCCTGCCTCCCACCTCCCCTCCATGCCTCCCACCTCCCCTCCCTGCCTCCCACCTCCCCTCCCTGCCTCCCTGCCTCCCTGCCTGCCTGCCTGCCTGCCTCCCACCTCCCCTCTCTGCCTCCCTATGTCGCTAACGGGTAAAAATGATGCACCAATGCAGCCCTAGTGTGTAACTGGCTAGACCCTTCGGCAGTGTCTCAACCCAGTAGGGTCAGCATGATGCTTGAATGCAGCACTGGTGAGTTACTCTAATAGCCAACCATATACTGAATTACTAGGATTTCAAAGCAACAAATCTCTCAATGGCTGCATAGAGTTATACATTTAGCTCTCATAGATATTCATAGATATTCTGATAGGAAATCCGATCAGGTAGCCGCGGTTCACCCTTGTTCTCGGGTTGCACACGTGTTCCCTAACATAGACGCCGGTCATGCCTGACGCTCCCCCCAAGTCCTCATTACGGAGTTACCGCCGGGATGTCGTAATTACCACAACCTAATCAACATCCAGGCTTCACGACGGCCGGAAAGCGGCTTATAATGCCCCGGACCTCCGCCAGGGGCCCCGGACGCCACAGTTTTGTCGGGGAAAAAAGAGGAGTCTTTAGTAGATGGCGAGTTCCTAGATGGAGCCGGGTGCACCGTTACAGACCCCAGTCCAGCCTTCATTCCTCTGGTGGATGCTAGCCTTCCAAGGATCACTGTGCTACAGTGGGGCTCCCTAAATGGTGATCTGGTTACTGCAGTTACCATAGTCACCTTCCTCACAGGAAGGATGGTATATAGTGCTTTAATGTGCTGTGTCCGCTATCGTCATGATACTAGTGGGGTACCTTAGCCCCCAAAAGAGGTCTGATCATTCATTTTGTGATAGAAGCAACAGATTTGGTCCAGACATACTTTGTAGTGTACTTTTTCATTTCAGCAAGGGAGCCACGTCAATTTTTTATTTTTTAGGTCAGTTTTGGGTAGCGTAATTAGGTCAAATATAAAACATGAATATATACAATTCATATTACACAAGCACTATCCTATGTCATATTACATTGGTTTTATAATCAGAGTCTGTCCCCATAGCTGTTGTATTCATCCCCACTTTTAGATTTCAAAAATTTGACCTACTTTAGCCTAATTAGCAGAATTTGCATATATATGCACTGAATATAGGTCATACATATATCTCTATGATAAAATTATGAAATTTGATCCAGACATACTCTGTAATGTACTTTTTCATTTTAGCATGGGAGCCACAGCAATTTTATATTTTTTAGGTCAGTTTTGGGCAGCGTAATTAGGTCAAATACACAAAAATGAAAATATACATGGAATACTACACAAGCAGTATCCTTTCTCATATTGAATTGGTCCCTTGATCTAACTCTGTTCCCAAAGGGGCTGTAACAATCCCCATTTTCTGAGAGCCACATCAGTTTGTCTTTTTAGGTCAGTTTTGGGTAGCATAGTTAGGTCAAATAAAATAAAAAGGAAATATACAATTAATATCACAAAGGCATAATCCTTTGTCATACTACATTGGTTCCATGATCTAAATCTGCCCCCATAGGTGCTGTAATAATCCCCATTTTTAGATTTGGAAGATTTGACTTATATCAACCTAATTAGCATAATTTTAGTATATATGCACCAAATATAGGTCAAGCATATATCGCTGTGATAAAATCATGAAATTTCATCCAGACATACTTTGTAAAGTACCTGCCCATTTCAGGTTGAGATATCTTAATATATTTTTATAGGAATATCAAATGTGGTGCAAATGTCAAAACAAACAGTATTGAGGGCAAAATAGTCTGTTGACACCCTAAATGTAGACAATGTCAGCATTGATGCTATCGATATTTGCGTTAGACCAGGTACATTATGCACGTTGGGTACCAGTTAACATATGGGATATGGTTCAATTGAAGCACACTCATCCAGAGGTCTATGAGAAATTCATGGAATGAAAGATAGTCACTTAAAGGTCAACCCATAGATTTGAGCAATCCCATGAACAAACAAATAAAGAGATCAATTGAGAGGTGCTATAGGGTTAACAGAGAGTCCTGCAGAATTGGAAAAATTACTGCTAGTTGTATCTGAAATGGAAAACTTCATGGAAAACAGGAAATCTTCATTTAAGCATCACAAAGGAGCTCCAGGAGTACAGGAAACATATAGAAAGCATCTTTCGGCAATTTTGGCAATCCATTTCTGGAACAAAGCAATGCATTATTGACAACTTATACCAAAAATGTCAGGTACTGAGCAGCTGAGTAGTATGGATTTCCTCTAATGAAAAGGCACTCACAGATATTATTTCAAGAAACAATCCCTCTCCAGATCAAGACTATAGATGAAATCTGACTGAGGAGCCACTGCTAGCTGTTTTCTTGACTGTACATTACCTGTCAATTGAAAGATGGGGGCCGAGATCAACTCTTTGCTCATATTAGTTAGAATGAGCCTCTTCACTGACCACACAAGAGAAGTAATATAAAGGCACTAAATTAGGCCTTCTTCCATGTCTTGAACAACCTGGCCTGCCAGTATCTAGCAATCTGTGACACTGGTATCATGTACAGCCTGACCTTCACACTTTGACAGTTGAATACACCAGCCCAGGGTAGCCCGTTAATCCCTTAATTGGTAGTAAAGTTCTAGTGGTCTCTGCCCCCTACACCTGTGAGGTTGGATGTGTATTGCACACTGCACTCTCTGGGCACAGTCTTTGTCATAGGGCTGACTATCTGATGGGAAGGTGAATTAAGGTGAATTCAGCCTTGTGAGACAGATTGCCCATGCCTGAGACCGAGAGAACCTCTGTCTCCTCCGGCTCAGCCAGGTTGCATCTTAAATCCCTTGGGCATACAACCTCAAAGAATACATCTATAGATTACAAATATATTCCATGCAGCTTCCCTATTCAACATGGTCAGGCACAAGACAAAAACATTTGAGTATGAAGGAGACATTCTAAGAATGGATTTATTGTGGAGTAGGTAAAAGAAGAAGGGTGACTTCAACAACAACAACAACAACAACACCAATGAACTGGCAAGGATTCTTGCACAATTTAGATACCAAGGTAAAATTATTAACCTTTTTATCAGAGAAGATCAGTCAAAGTAAAACAGTTGTATGCAACAACAGGATCCCATGTGTTGACATACCAACAATGACACAATGAAGATAAAAGGTGGGAATTGACTCTTGAAGCCACAGGGAGGCTGATACCAGGATGCTACTTCATGCAAGGCATGCCAGTCAAGACGGCCATGTAAAAGTCTTGCATCAAACTGCCGACACTGTTGTTGTTGTGATTCCAATTTCACATTCCACATTCTGAGTGGTTGGCATTTGGAGTTTCACTAGATACCAGTTCACAACATTGCAATGTGTTTGGGCCCAGAGAAGTGAACTGGATTGTTATTCATGCATGCTGTGACTAGTTGTGATTCAGTCACTGCACTTGCCTGCCAACAAATGTATGGGACATTTGGTCAGTCTTTTCAGAAGAGATATTGGATTGGGTTGAGTGCTTAATTGCACTAATGTACTCCAAAACTTCAACAGCAAACAGTGTCAATGGCTCTTCTCAAAGGGAACAAGGTCACCTGAAGACATACCACCAACCCAGGGATCGTTAAGAGAGCAATCAAGCAGAATATCAAGCTGGATATGTGTGGTGCCAAACATTGAATCACCAGCAAACTGGGGCTGGAAAGCAAATGGGTGAGGGGTGGACCCAGAGTGAACAGACATGGCTTCGGGCAGCAAGATGTGCTATTGGATGTAAAATAAAATGGAAGTGCTTCAAAGCAAAAATCTGCAGGAATTTAAAATTGTGCTGAGCACTGCAGTCCCAGTCCCTGCACTTAGTGTGTGAAACCACACCATCCATTTTATGAAAACGCAGAGAAAGGGGTACTTTTTCCCTCACTCTGCACGTCCGTGAATATCATAAATAGGTTGTTTTTTTTCAACTAAAACTCAGAGAAAAATAGAAAAGGGGGGTAAATATAGATCACCTCCTTGGAAATAAGAAATGGGGGCAAGATTCTGTCCCTTTTTGTTATGTGCAAGGCCTCCTAACAAGGTAATATTGGTGACATTTACATCAGCTTAACACAAAATGGGAGTGGTACCTGATGATGAGATGTTTTTAAGGGCAAAAGACGTCGGTCTTTTTGTCCTAATAGGGGGTATTTTATACCCAAAAGTCAGTGTTCAGGGGATATATTTAAAAACCGATAACACGGATGGTGTTAATCAGGTAGTAGAGTGCAGGGACCGGGACTGCAGTGAGCAGGGCAACAAGACAGAGAAATGTAGACCCCTCCTGTGTATGACTTACAAATACGTTCTATAACGAATGTACATGTGATATGACACAGAGCATAATCTGAATGGAAGCGGACACATACTTTCTGATATGATTATTTGACCTAATTAGAAGTGTCAATCTAACCTAGTAATAAAGGAATGATGTGGCTCCCATGCTGAAATGAAAGTAATAGATCACAAAGTATGTCTGGACCAAATTTCATGATTTTATCAGATATATAATATATATGACCTATTCCGTGTGTATATATATGCAAATTATGCTAATTAGGTTTAAATAGGTCAACTCCTCCACATCAAAAAATGGGGATTGTTACAGCACCTGTGGGGACAGAGTTGTACTAAGGGACCAATTCAATATGAGAAAGGATACTGTTTGTGTAGTATTCCATGTATATTTCCATTTTTTGTATTTGACCTAATTACGCTACCCAAAACTGACCTAAAAAATGAAAAATTGCTGTGGCTCCCATGCTAAAATGAAAAAGTACATTACAGAGTATGTCTGGATCAAATTTCATAATTTTATCATAGAGATATATTCATGACCTATATTCAGTGCATATATATGCAAATTCTGCTAATTAGGCTAAAGTAGGTCAAATTTTTGAAATCTAAAAATGGGGATGAATACAGCAGCTATGGGGACAGACTCTGATTATAAAACCCATGTAATATGACATAGGATAGTGCTTGTGTAATATGAATTGTATATATTCATGTTTTATATTTGACCTAATTACGCTACCCAAAACTGACCTAAAAAATAAAAAATTGACGTGGCTCCCTTGCTGAAATGAAAAAGTACATTACAAAGCATGCCTGGACCGAATCTGTTGCTTCTATCACAAAATGAATGATAATATGGCTAAGGTACCCCACTATACGTGAATACAGCCCTGCAGTAACTGACCAAGATTACACTCTAGCATAGTACACTCCTAAAAGCAAATGTTGGTTTAAGATAACTAGCAGGATCTTCAGGTTTCTGATTGGCCAGGTCGGGTGTGGTGGTGTGTAGATGGTAGGGTATGATAGCGGGGTGGGGGGGTTGCCGTAATACCTGTCCCTGCTGCGGCTACCCTGGGACTGTTAATCAGTCCTGATTACTTTGACCATGATGCACCGATGCATCGCCATGATGCACCGATGCATCGGCATGATGCACAAATGCATCGCCATGACGCACCGATGCATCACTGGTCAGTAACTCACCAGGAGTGCATGCATTCATCCATATCGTTCCGGGAATGTCGCTCAGCAAACCTTGGAAACACTATTCACACAAAAAGTGTTACTTAGGGCACATCGAATTATAGTCCTTACACATTGTGGGATCATATTGAGACAGGGATATATTTATGAATCAAGCCATTGTTTATGCCAGTACATAGAGAAAAGAAGTAGAATCACGGTGATTCCCAAATGGAAGTCTGGACTTGATCACTGAGGTAATTCTCCCCACGACTCTAAATCATTAGGGAGTCTTAGAACAGAGTCATTATAGAGTTATTATAGAGGCCTGCTGATGTTAGGGAGTCACTTTAGAGTACCTCAGTGGTCAATTCGGGAGTCACAGTGATTCTACTTCTTTTCTCTGTCCAGCAGAGCGTATTCCGCCTGTATACTCCCTCCCTCATACAACATCTATACACCACTTGAAGGGGGGGGGGGAGGGGTAGAACAGTCTGAGAGGAGGCAGGCACTGATGGCTGAATGACTGAGTGCTGAGGGGGAGTAGTGTAGGGGGACAGACGTACGGAGCCTGCTGCAAAAAGACAAAACTGCTGCTATACTACAGGACCATACTCACGTGTGGGATTTGGAACCAGGGGAAGCTCCGTGAGAGGGGAGGGGGGAGGAGGCATCGTTCTGCCCCTAAAGGGTTAGGCTTAGATAGGGAGGAGGTGGATAGAGCTCTACAGGGTGGTTGGGAGCAGCTCAGTGTGAGGAGCAGCTCAGGGTGAGGAGCAGCTCAGTGTGAGGGGTCAATACCACTTGGCCGTGTTCCCACCTCATCTTCACCCTCTGCCAACACGCACAGCACCAGCTCCGTGCCGGCATTTCTCGTTTCTTTTCTACCTCAATTTTCCTGAGAGACTTCTGCCAGGTGGATATCTTCTGGTGTCTATTCAAGCTGATTTTAGTTTTCTACATGTTCTGTCAGGATGTAGACAGTGGTTATTTAGCCAGTAAGGCCTGGACAGAGAGACACAGAGATGTGAACGATTAAACAGAAATAGTCCAGATATCACTGCTAACCTTCATACCCAAATGCCAGATTCAAAAGGTTTTTGTCCCAATTGTAACCACATCTGAATACTTAAATGTATCCAAGACCTGCAAAGTTGATGCCACATCTGATGCTGCCTCTGGCCATTAAAGAGCAAGTCATATTGACGTGTGGTATTGTGAACCTGCGCAATATGCTGATTTGTTGATCTAAATGATGTTAAGTAGTTCATCCACATTTAGTATAATACAAAGGCAGCCAGCTCTCTGTGAAGGAAAATGCATAGTTTGCTTCTTCCTATAATTGTACTAAGCCCCCATATTAAAGGGTACAGAGTATGATTACCATACTGTGTTCTCCAACCAATCTCCTGTGGGGAAGTCAACTATCTGTAGGCATAGACCTTTAAGGGCTGCATACCCCTGTTCCGATGCATGCCTGCGGTACAGCTGAATAACTCACCAGGCTGCATTCATGCATCATGCCGGTCCTTCAGGAATGTATCAATCTCATTAGATCAGCATGATGCATGAATACACAACGACACAAAGTATGGCAGATTAACACATTGTGTGGCTCTTAAAGGGACTCGCTACTTGTCGCAGGATTACTGATGTTCTATTGACTTTTGCATATAACTCAGAAATATGCTAGCTTGATTTATTATCTAATAGAAAATCAAAAGAAATTGTCATGTCACGGTACTAACTTTCATGATACGGCCATTTGAGCAAAGGAGTACCTTAACTATAGAAATGAATAGGAAAACAGTGTTTTCACATTATCTGTCATGGAAAATCCCCTTCTTCTATTGATAATGCAACCAACCTTGGGAATCTATAATGGACATCTATACAAACATTTTAGGGCAAATAAAACAGGGGGTCACGGATAAAATAAGAAAGGTATGAATTTTGGAAAAAATATTTCTTTTGTGTTAATTATAGAATCCTATGGGTGTCCTAGCAGTGAATATATGTGAACGATGGAGGTATACTGTCAAAGTAGCAAATACAAATAGTTGATTTGGGGAAAGTGGTCTATGTAGGAATACGAATACAGCTTAAAGAACACTTTTAATGCGCTTCGATTTTTGCTGCCAGGTGGTTTCTGTGTAGGAGCCAGCAATTCCCTTTAAACAGAGACAGTTTGTTCCTGTGTGTGTGTGGGGGGGGGGGGTGGGGGAGTGCATGTATCTGCATACTGATGTGACCGTGTCCAGGGCCGGGGGCGGGACCCAGGTGGACGCTGACCACTGGGCAGTCTGAGGCCGGGGGTCAGGTATGGGGAGCCGTCAGGGCAATAATGTTTGAGGAGAAGGTTGCAGAAAAAGGTGGGAAACACAGAGAGGAGAACTGGTGGAGAAGGAGGCAGGGAGTCCAGCAGGGGAGATGGGACTTTGTCTTTATATTACATAGATCTATAGCACTGTGGGGTTTAAGCCACTCGCTGCTCATACATTTGGAGACTGCATGACCCCAGCACTTCTACACAACCAGCACTTATAATACAAGACCCAAGAGTTCAGAGGTCAAGGGGGCTTTTAAGACCCTTCTTACCCCGGTGCTTATACAAAACTAGACTTGAAACTTGACACTTAAATGGTATGGTACAGTGTACAACAAATACAGTTTGTCCTCCCTGGCTGCCCATAGTGTGTAAGTCCCTCGTCGTGGAGGGTGGCCAGTGAGTAGAGCTAACAGCCTGGAGGCAGCAGCCTAGAGGCAGGACCATGGAGGTAGTGGTCAGTGAGGTCATTAGGCGGCAGCAGCGGAGGCTGAGTGCCCCCATCACGGTACTAATCAACCCGACCACCACCCGGGGGTGGGGGGGGGGGGGGGGGGTACAGGAGGGGAGTAACGGGGACGGGAAGGTTAAGTAGACGCTGAATGTCCCCATTTGTGACTCGCTATACCTTATTAGTGTTACCTTAGTTACAGCGGTCAAGCCATGTGTTTCCTTAGTTACAGGAGCCAAACCATGTGTCTCCTTAGATACAGGGTCAAACCATGTATTATTTTAGATACAGGGTCAAACCATGTGTTTCTTTAGATACAGGGTCAAACCATGTGTTTCCTTAGTTACAGGAGCCAAACCATGTGTCTCCTTAGATACAGGGTCAAACCATGTATTATTTTAGATACAGGGTCAAACCATGTGTTTCTTTAGATACAGGGTCAAACCATGTGTTTCTTTAGATACAGGGTCAAACCATGTGTTTCCTTAGATACAGGGTCAAACCATATGTTTCCTTAGATACAGGGTCAAACCATATGTTTCCTTAGATACAGGGTCAATTTCTGAAACCATATGTTTCCTTAGATATGGGGTCAAACGATGTGTTTCCTTAGATACAGGGTCAGACGATGTGTTTCCTTAGATACAGGGTCAAACCATGTGTTTTCTTAGATACAGGCTCAAACCATGTGTTTATTTAGATACAGGGTCAAACCAAGTGTTTCCTTAGATTCAGGGTCAAACCATGTGTTTCCTTGGATACAGGGTCAATTTCTCAAACCATGTGTTTCCTTAGATACAGGGTCAAACCATGTGTCTCCTTAGATACAGGGTCAAACCATGTGTTTTCTTAGATACAGGGTCAGACCATGTGTTTCCTTAGTTACAGGACTGAAGCATGTTTTCCCTTAGTAACTGGACTTAATCATGACTTGTTTTTTTGATATTGTAGGAGTTGATTTATAAATACTTTTTCCCTGGCATTCCATATTAAGTATATCAATTATCCAGATGTGTTTATGTACTCTTTGTTTAGCAGAGAGTGGCTTCCCTGGATATGGTAAGACACCCAACACCTTGTGTCTTCTTGGACAAACCATGAGTTAGGAGGTCAGCAGTAAACAGACACCATGTCAGCAGTAGGTCCACATGCAGCAACCTGCCCCTACCCTGCCCCTACCCTGCCCCTAACCTGCCCCTAACCCCCCCCCCCCCTGCCCCCCACACACACACACTGATCAGACAGCGTTGTGTTATCCAGGATTCCCTTAGATCTCAGTCCCTCAGGAAATTAGCACCTCCCCGTCTGGCAGCGTCAGCACGGCCAGAGCTGCTGCAGGGTTAACCCGGTACGGACGGCGTGATGTGTATCAGTTGTCATCATGATGCACTAAGTCTCATGTGTCCTCATGATGCACCAATGCAGCGCTGGACAGTAACTCCCCAGCACTGTATTCATACATCATACCAACCCTGTGGGAATGCATTCATATCATGGGGTTGGCATGATGCCTGAATACAGCAGTGGCGAGTTACTCACCAGTGCCGCATTCACAACGCCTAATCAGTATCGTGCATTAAAGCACCATGCTGCCCATACAGGGTTAGGACGGGGTGTTTGTATAACCTGGTGCCCCCAGTAATGGTACCTGTAGCTGAATGTTTCATCAGCAGGAGCAGGGGGGGGGGGGCTGTAGATGTACAGGGTGATACCCTAGGGATAACCTGGAGGTTGTGAAGTGGGTCTTTTATATAGAGCGGCCATCTACAAATGTAGGTACACACTGAATAGCAGATGAAATAATTCTTTTTGTGGGGAGAGGGACAATGCGTACAAAAAGGCAAACATGTAAAAACTGGGCTAAGATGTCCTATTTACCATTCTAAGTTTCATGTTCTTTTGCAATCCTGATGTATCGATGCAGCGCTGGTGAGAACCTTGCATTTAGGCATAGTGTTCATGCATCATGCTGAGCTGTCTTCAGCATGATGCATAAATGCAGCACTAATTATCACTCCTTAGGACTGCATATGCATGGATGCATCATCACAGCAAAGTACTGCATTAAAAGTAAACCCCTCTGCTGCCCTGAGAGGGCTGCCAGTAGTTGGGGACAGCTAGTGCTGCCCTGAGAGGGCTGCCAGTAGTTGGGGACAGCTAGTGCTGCCCTGAGAGGGCCGCCAGTAGTTGAGGACAGCTAGTGCTGCCCTGAGAGGGCTGCAGTAGTAGAGGACAGCTAGTGCTGCCCTGAGAGGGCCGCCAGTAGTTGGGGACAGCTAGTGCTGCCCTGAGAGGGCCGCCAGTAGTTGGGGACAGCTAGTGCTGCCCTGAGAGGGCCGCCAGTAGTTGAGGACAGCTAGTGCTGCCGTGAGAGGGCCGCCAGTAGTTGAGGACAGCTAGTGCTGCCCTGAGAGGGCTGCCAGTAGTTGGGGACAGCTAGTGCTGCCCTGAGAGGGCTGCCAGTAGTTGGGGACAGCTAGTGCTGCCCTGAGAGGGCTGCCAGTAGTTGGGGACAGCTAGTGCTGCCCTGAGAGGGCTGCCAGTAGTTGGGGACAGCTAGTGCTGCCCTGAGAGGGCCGCCAGTAGTTGGGGACAGCTAGTGCTGCCCTGAGAGGGCTGCCAGTAGTTGGGGACAGCTAGTGCTGCCCTGAGAGGGCTGCCAGTAGTTGGGGACAGACAGCTAGTGCTGCCCTGAGAGGGCTGCCAGTAGTTGGGGACAGCTAGTGCTGCCCTGAGAGGGCTGCCAGTAGTAGAGGACAGCTAGTGCTGCCCTGAGAGGGCTGCCAGTAGTTGGGGACAGCTAGTGCTGCCCTGAGAGGGCTGCCAGTAGTTGGGGACAGCTAGAGTCATGTTGCTGCCCTGAGAGGGCTGCCAGTAGTTGGGGACAGCTAGTGCTGCCTTGAGAGGGCTGCCAGTAGTTGGGGACAGCTAGAGTCATGTTGCTGCCCTGAGAGGGCTGCCAGTAGTTGGGGACAGCTAGTGCTGCCCTGAGAGGGCTGCCAGTAGTGGAGGACAGCTAGTGCTGCCCTGAGAGGGCTGCCAGTAGTTGGGGACAGCTAGTGCTGCCCTGAGAGTGCTGCCAGTAGTTGAGGACAGACAGCTAGTGCTGCCCTGAGAGGGCTGCCAGTAGTTGGGGACGGCTAGTGGTGCCCTGAGAGGGCTGCCAGTAGTAGAGGACAGCTAGTGCTGCCCTGAGAGTGCTGCCAGTAGTTGAGGATGGCTAGTGCTGCCCTGAGAGGGCTGCCAGTAGTTGGGGACAGTGCCAGTAGTCGGGGACAGCTAGTGCTGCCCTGAGAGGGCCGCCAGTAGTTGGGGACAGCTAGATGTATGTTGCTGCCCTGAGAGGGCTGCCAGTAGTTGGGGACAGCTAGTGCTGCCCTGAGAGGGCTGCCAGTAGTTGGGGACAGCTAGTGCTGCCCTGAGAGGGCTGCCAGTAGTTGAGGACAGCTAGTGCTGCCCTGAGAGGGCTGCCAGTAGTTGGGGACAGCTAGTGCTGCCCTGAGAGGGCTGCCAGTAGTTGGGGACAGCTAGTGCTGCCGTGAGAGGGCCGCCAGTAGTTGGGGACAGCTAGTGCTGCCCTGAGAGGGCCGCCAGTAGTTGAGGACAGCTAGTGCTGCCCTGAGAGGGCTGCCAGTAGTTGGGGACAGCTAGATTCATGTTGCTGCCCTGAGAGGGCCGCCAGTAGTTGGGGACAGCTAGTGCTGCCCTGAGAGGGCTGCCAGTAGTTGGGGACAGCTAGATTCATGTTGCTGCCCTGAGAGGGCCGCCAGTAGTTGAGGACAGCTAGTGCTGCCCTGAGAGGGCCGCCAGTAGTTGAGGACAGCTAGTGCTGCCTTGAGAGGGCTGCCAGTAGTTGGGGACAGCTAGAGTCATGTTGCTGCCCTGAGAGGGCTGCCAGTAGTTGGGGACAGCTAGTGCTGCCCTGAGAGGGCTGCCAGTAGTGGAGGACAGCTAGTGCTGCCCTGAGAGGGCTGCCAGTAGTTGGGGACAGCTAGTGCTGCCCTGAGAGTGCTGCCAGTAGTTGAGGACAGACAGCTAGTGCTGCCCTGAGAGGGCTGCCAGTAGTTGGGGACGGCTAGTGGTGCCCTGAGAGGGCTGCCAGTAGTAGAGGACAGCTAGTGCTGCCCTGAGAGTGCTGCCAGTAGTTGAGGATGGCTAGTGCTGCCCTGAGAGGGCTGCCAGTAGTTGGGGACAGTGCCAGTAGTCGGGGACAGCTAGTGCTGCCCTGAGAGGGCCGCCAGTAGTTGGGGACAGCTAGATGTATGTTGCTGCCCTGAGAGGGCTGCCAGTAGTTGGGGACAGCTAGTGCTGCCCTGAGAGGGCTGCCAGTAGTTGGGGACAGCTAGTGCTGCCCTGAGAGGGCTGCCAGTAGTTGAGGACAGCTAGTGCTGCCCTGAGAGGGCTGCCAGTAGTTGGGGACAGCTAGTGCTGCCCTGAGAGGGCTGCCAGTAGTTGGGGACAGCTAGTGCTGCCGTGAGAGGGCCGCCAGTAGTTGGGGACAGCTAGTGCTGCCCTGAGAGGGCCGCCAGTAGTTGAGGACAGCTAGTGCTGCCCTGAGAGGGCTGCCAGTAGTTGGGGACAGCTAGATTCATGTTGCTGCCCTGAGAGGGCCGCCAGTAGTTGGGGACAGCTAGTGCTGCCCTGAGAGGGCTGCCAGTAGTTGGGGACAGCTAGATTCATGTTGCTGCCCTGAGAGGGCCGCCAGTAGTTGAGGACAGCTAGTGCTGCCCTGAGAGGGCTGCCAGTAGTGGAGGACAGCTAGTGCTGCCCTGAGAGGGCTGCCAGTAGTTGGGGACAGCTAGTGCTGCCCTGAGAGGGCTGCCAGTGGTTGGGGACAGCTAGATTCATGTTGCTGCCCTGAGAGGGCTGCCAGTAGTAGAGGACAGCTAGTGCTGCCCTGAGAGGGCTGCCAGTAGTTGGGGACAGCTAGTGCTGCCCTGAGAGGGCCGCCAGTAGTTGGGGACAGCTAGATGTATGTTGCTGCCCTGAGAGGGCTGCCAGTAGCTGCTAGTGCTGCCCTGAGAGGGCTGCCAGTAGTGGGGGACAGCTAGTGCTGCCCTGAGAGGGCTGCCAGTAGTTGGAGAGGGCTGCCAGTAGTTGAGGACAGCTAGTGCTGCCCTGAGAGGGCTGCCAGTAGTTGGGGACAGCTAGTGCTGCCCTGAGAGGGCCGCCAGTAGTTGGGGACAGCTAGATGTATGTTGCTGCCCTGAGAGGACAGCCAGTAGTAGAGGACAGCTAGTGCTGCCCTGAGAGGACAGCCAGTAGTTGGGGACAGCTAGTGCTGCCCTGAGAGGGCTGCCAGTAGTTGGGGACAGCTAGTGCTGCCCTGAGAGGGCTGCCAGTAGTTGGGGACAGCTAGTGCTGCCCTGAGAGGGCTGCCAGTAGTTGGGGACAGCTAGTGCTGCCCTGAGAGGGCCGCCAGTAGTTGGGGACAGCTAGATGTATGTTGCTGCCCTGAGAGCGCTGCCAGTAGTTGGGGACAGCTAGTGCTGCCCTGAGAGGGCTGCCAGTAGTTGGGGACAGCTAGTGCTGCCCTGAGAGGGCGGCCAGTAGTTGGGGACAGCTAGTGCTGCCCTGAGAAAGCCGCCAGTAGTGGAGGACAGCTAGTGCTGCCCTGAGAGGGCTGCCAGTAGTTGGGGACAGACAGCTAGTGCTGCCCTGAGAGGGCTGCCAGTAGTTGGGGACAGCTAGTGCTGCCCTGAGAGGGCTGCCAGTAGTAGAGGACAGCTAGTGCTGCCCTGAGAGGGCTGCCAGTAGTTGAGGACAGCTAGTGCTGCCCTGAGAGGGCTGCCAGTAGTTGGGGACAGCTAGTGCTGCCCTGAGAGGGCTGCCAGTAGTTGGGGACAGCTAGTGCTGCCCTGAGAGGGCGGCCAGTAGTTGGGGACAGCTAGTGCTGCCCTGAGAGGGCCGCCAGTAGTGGAGGACAGCTAGTGCTGCCCTGAGAGGGCTGCCAGTAGTTGGGGACAGCTAGATTCATGTTGCTGCCCTGAGAGGGCCGCCAGTAGTTGGGGACAGCTAGTGCTGCCCTGAGAGGGCTGCCAGTAGTTGGGGACAGCTAGATTCATGTTGCTGCCCTGAGAGGGCCGCCAGTAGTTGAGGACAGCTAGTGCTGCCCTGAGAGGGCTGCCAGTAGTGGAGGACAGCTAGTGCTGCCCTGAGAGGGCTGCCAGTAGTTGGGGACAGCTAGTGCTGCCCTGAGAGGGCTGCCAGTGGTTTGGGACAGCTAGATTCATGTTGCTGCCCTGAGAGGGCTGCCAGTAGTAGAGGACAGCTAGTGCTGCCCTGAGAGGGCTGCCAGTAGTTGGGGACAGCTAGTGCTGCCCTGAGAGGGCCGCCAGTAGTTGGGGACAGCTAGATGTATGTTGCTGCCCTGAGAGGGCTGCCAGTAGCTGCTAGTGCTGCCCTGAGAGGGCTGCCAGTAGTTGGGGACGGCTAGTGGTGCCCTGAGAGGGCTGCCAGTAGTAGAGGACAGCTAGTGCTGCCCTGAGAGGGCTGCCAGTAGTAGAGGACAGCTAGTGCTGCCCTGAGAGGGCTGCCAGTAGTGGAGGACAGCTAGTGCTGCCCTGAGAGGGCTGCCAGTAGTTGGGGACAGCTAGTGCTGCCCTGAGAGGGCTGCCAGTAGTTAGAGAGGGCTGCCAATAGTTGAGGACAGCTAGTGCTGCCCTGAGAGGGCTGCCAGTAGTTGGGGACAGCTAGTGCTGCCCTGAGAGGGCTGCCAGTAGTTGGGGACAGCTAGTGCTGCCCTGAGAGGGCGGCCAGTAGTTGGGGACAGCTAGTGCTGCCCTGAGAGGGCCGCCAGTAGTGGAGGACAGCTAGTGCTGCCCTGAGAGGGCTGCCAGTAGTTGGGGACAGCTAGATTCATGTTGCTGCCCTGAGAGGGCCGCCAGTAGTTGGGGACAGCTAGTGCTGCCCTGAGAGGGCTGCCAGTAGTTGGGGACAGCTAGATTCATGTTGCTGCCCTGAGAGGGCCGCCAGTAGTTGAGGACAGCTAGTGCTGCCCTGAGAGGGCTGCCAGTAGTGGAGGACAGCTAGTGCTGCCCTGAGAGGGCTGCCAGTAGTTGGGGACAGCTAGATGTATGTTGCTGCCCTGAGAGGGCTGCCAGTAGCTGCTAGTGCTGCCCTGAGAGGGCTGCCAGTAGCTGCTAGTGCTGCCCTGAGAGGGCTGCCAGTAGTTGGGGACGGCTAGTGGTGCCCTGAGAGGGCTGCCAGTAGTAGAGGACAGCTAGTGCTGCCCTGAGAGGGCTGCCAGTAGTTGAGGACAGCTAGTGCTGCCCTGAGAGGGCTGCCAGTAGTTGGGGACAGCTAGTGCTGCCCTGAGAGGGCTGCCAGTAGTTGGGGACAGCTAGTGCTGCCCTGAGAGGGCGGCCAGTAGTTGGGGACAGCTAGTGCTGCCCTGAGAGGGCCGCCAGTAGTGGAGGACAGCTAGTGCTGCCCTGAGAGGGCTGCCAGTAGTTGGGGACAGCTAGATTCATGTTGCTGCCCTGAGAGGGCCGCCAGTAGTTGGGGACAGCTAGTGCTGCCCTGAGAGGGCTGCCAGTAGTTGGGGACAGCTAGATTCATGTTGCTGCCCTGAGAGGGCCGCCAGTAGTTGAGGACAGCTAGTGCTGCCCTGAGAGGGCTGCCAGTAGTGGAGGACAGCTAGTGCTGCCCTGAGAGGGCTGCCAGTAGTTGGGGACAGCTAGTGCTGCCCTGAGAGGGCTGCCAGTGGTTTGGGACAGCTAGATTCATGTTGCTGCCCTGAGAGGGCTGCCAGTAGTAGAGGACAGCTAGTGCTGCCCTGAGAGGGCTGCCAGTAGTTGGGGACAGCTAGTGCTGCCCTGAGAGGGCCGCCAGTAGTTGGGGACAGCTAGATGTATGTTGCTGCCCTGAGAGGGCTGCCAGTAGCTGCTAGTGCTGCCCTGAGAGGGCTGCCAGTAGTTGGGGACGGCTAGTGGTGCCCTGAGAGGGCTGCCAGTAGTAGAGGACAGCTAGTGCTGCCCTGAGAGGGCTGCCAGTAGTAGAGGACAGCTAGTGCTGCCCTGAGAGGGCTGCCAGTAGTTGGGGACAGCTAGTGCTGCCCTGAGAGGGCTGCCAGTAGTTAGAGAGGGCTGCCAGTAGTTGAGGACAGCTAGTGCTGCCCTGAGAGGGCTGCCAGTAGTTGGGGACAGCTAGTGCTGCCCTGAGAGGGCTGCCAGTAGTTAGAGAGGGCTGCCAGTAGTTGAGGACAGCTAGTGCTGCCCTGAGAGGGCTGCCAGTAGTTGGGGACAGCTAGTGCTGCCCTGAGAGGGCTGCCAGTAGTTGGGGACAGCTAGTGCTGCCCTGAGAGGGCGGCCAGTAGTTGGGGACAGCTAGTGCTGCCCTGAGAGGGCCGCCAGTAGTGGAGGACAGCTAGTGCTGCCCTGAGAGGGCTGCCAGTAGTTGGGGACAGCTAGATTCATGTTGCTGCCCTGAGAGGGCCGCCAGTAGTTGGGGACAGCTAGTGCTGCCCTGAGAGGGCTGCCAGCAGTCTGGGACAGCTTGATTCATGTTGCTGCCCTGAGAGGGCCGCCAGTAGTTGAGGACAGCTAGTGCTGCCCTGAGAGGGCTGCCAGTAGTGGAGGACAGCTAGTGCTGCCCTGAGAGGGCTGCCAGTAGTTGGGGACAGCTAGTGCTGTCCTGAGAGGGCTGCCAGTGGTTTGGGACAGCTAGATTCATGTTGCTGCCCTGAGAGGGCTGCCAGTAGTAGAGGACAGCTAGTGCTGCCCTGAGAGGGCTGCCAGTAGTTGGGGACAGCTAGTGCTGCCCTGAGAGGGCCGCCAGTAGTTGGGGACAGCTAGATGTATGTTGCTGCCCTGAGAGGGCTGCCAGTAGCTGCTAGTGCTGCCCTGAGAGGGCTGCCAGTAGTTGGGGACGGCTAGTGGTGCCCTGAGAGGGCTGCCAGTAGTAGAGGACAGCTAGTGCTGCCCTGAGAGGGCTGCCAGTAGTAGAGGACAGCTAGTGCTGCCCTGAGAGGGCTGCCAGTAGTGGAGGACAGCTAGTGCTGCCCTGAGAGGGCTGCCAGTAGTTGGGGACAGCTAGTGCTGCCCTGAGAGGGCTGCCAGTAGTTAGAGAGGGCTGCCAGTAGTTGAGGACAGCTAGTGCTGCCCTGAGAGGGCTGCCAGTAGTTGGGGACAGCTAATGCTGCCCTGAGAGGGCCGCCAGTAGTTGGGGACATCTAGATGTATGTTGCTGCCCTGAGAGGACAGCCAGTAGTTGGGGACAGCTAGTGCTGCCCTGAGAGGGCTGCCAGTAGTTGGGGACAGCTAGTGCTGCCCTGAGAGGGCTGCCAGTAGTTGGGGACAGCTAGTGCTGCCCTGAGAGGGCTGCCAGTAGTTGGGGACAGCTAGTGCTGCCCTGAGAGGGCTGCCAGTAGTTGAGGACAGCTAGTGCTGCCCTGAGAGGGCTGCCAGTAGTTGGGGACAGCTAGTGCTGCCCTGAGAGGGCTGCCAGTAGTTGGGGACAGCTAGTGCTGCCCTGAGAGGGCTGCCAGTAGTTGGGGACAGCTAGTGCTGCCCTGAGAGGGCCGCCAGTAGTTGGGGACAGCTAGATGTATGTTGCTGCCCTGAGAGGACAGCCAGTAGTTGGGGACAGCTAGTGCTGCCCTGAGAGGGCTGCCAGTAGTTGGGGACAGCTAGTGCTGCCCTGAGAGGGCTGCCAGTAGTTGGGGACAGCTAGTGCTGCCCTGAGAGTGCTTCCAGTAGTTGGGGACAGACAGCTAGTGCTGCCCTGAGAGGGCTGCCAGTAGTTGGGGACAGCTAGTCATGTTGCTGCCCTGAGTGGGCTGCCAGTAGTTGAGGACAGCTAGTGCTGCCCTGAGAGGGCTGCCAGTAGTAGAGGACAGCTAGTGCTGCCCTGAGAGGGCTGCCAGTAGTTGGGGACAGCTAGTGCTGCCCTGAGAGGGCTGCCAGTGATCGGGGACCGCTAGATTCATGTTGCTGCCCTGAGAGGGCCGCCAGTAGTTGGGGACAGCTAGTGCTGCCCTGAGAGGGCTGCCAGTAGTTGAGGACAGCTAGTGCTGCCCTGAGAGGGCTGCCAGTAGTGGAGGACAGCTAGTGCTGCCCTGAGAGGGCTGCCAGTAGTGGAGGACAGCTAGTGCTGGCCTGAGAGGGCTGCCAGTAGTTGAGGACAGCTAGTGCTGCCCTGAGAGGGCTGCCAGTAGTTGGGGACAGCTAGATTCATGTTGCTGCCCTGAGAGGGCGGCCAGTAGTTGAGGACAGCTAGTGCTGCCCTGAGAGGGCTGCCAGTAGTAGAGGACAGCTAGTGCTGCCCTGAGAGGGCCGCCAGTAGTTGGGGACAGCTAGTGCTGCCCTGAGAGGGCCGCCAGTAGTTGGGGACAGCTAGTGCTGCCCTGAGAGGGCTGCCAGTAGTTGGGGACAGCTAGTGCTGCCCTGAGAGGGCCGCCAGTAGTTGGGGACAGCTAGTGCTGCCCTGAGAGGGCTGAGAGAGATTCATGCAGCTGCCCGAGCTTCCCTCTAGGAGTATTAGCCCTGCTTTTTGCCGAGTCATCATTTGCTCGTATTTCAATCGCATACACTGTGTTTTTATTTTATGTACGCCTCAATCTCAAATAAAAATAGGGACTGAAGTGATGTAAATCCCTCATGATTTCATGCTGCACGACTGCCTATGCATCAGGAAATGTAAATATGGGAGGTTTGAAATAGCCATAATCCGCATATCTCACCGGGAAACCCGGAAACCTGGTGGTCCACTAGAAGTAATGGTATCTGAGAGTACTGCTCCTGTGCCTCTCTGACTCGTACTTTTGGGGCAAAAATATTCTCCATTTTGATGGAGCTACAATTGCAGTGATACGTTTCTACACTTCTCTGGTTACATCACTCCCTCCATAGCTCATTACAGTCACTACTACTGCAGTGCTACACTTCTACATTACTCAGGGTAAATGATGACCCCCCATACCTCCTTACCCTCACACACAGCCTCCAGCTACATCTCATATACACTTTAAGTAAAACCCACTGGGTGGAGGATTAGAGCAGCACAAGGAGGACAGACATGGGTTATTCTTTACAAAAAGCCGCCATGTGACCCAGTTCCACATTCCTGTGAGTGACGCCGTATGTGGAGGATGAGATCAGTAATTGCTCCTTAGGAGCACGACCACCGGCATATATAGCAGACTTATGTACCCCCCCCCCCCACCCACTGTAGGGTGCTTGTGTAGTTTAATTGGAGAAGAGGAGAGTGAATTACTGCCCTGGTAGCAGCCAGCACTGCCTCCTGTCATCCTGCTGTACTGCAACTCACAACAGTAAGGCTGTGTGTCAGTGGGACATCAGGTAGTATGCAGGTCCGGGAAATGAAGGAAAATGCTCCCCAGAGCCATTCCTTACACCAGTGTTAAATTTCACAACGCAGGAGTGGGCCTCTTATCTTAGTCACCATGGTGACGCTGATAAGCGCTCATTGCCTTCTGGGTGAAGTGGAGGGACACAAAGGGAAAGTCTATAGAAATAGCTTATTTGTATGTAATTTCATGGCAATCCCATGTATGATTCACTATTCACCATGTATGATTCAAGAGCACACACTAATCTATCTATGGTAATAATACATTTAACAGCAAATTGATAGAAAATTCAGCAAATGGGTTATAAGAAAACCGTTGCTAATTTTAGCCATGTAGTGTTTTCACACCTACCTGCGTTGTGAAAATTAAAACTGGTGTAAGGAATGGCTCTGGGGAGCATTTCCCTTCATTTCCCGGACCTGGTATGGGAGAAGGGTGTGAGCCCAGTTAATACAGTCCCAAACAGCACCAATGTAGAAAGGGCAACTTCTTAGATGTTTGACATCAAAAACAGCAACTGTCTGGTGAGGCACCTAATAACGCGATATTCATCATGATTGCATTTGTCGCTTAGACATTGCACTGAATTTACAAATTAAACATGATGAGCATTCTATAAGAAACTAAAATAACATATAGCTTTATTATGCTGCATATGCCCAACTCCCATTCCCTTCCTGAAGCATTGATATCTGAACTAAACTGAAGTACTAAGACACACCCGTGTGGACAGGTAAGTTGGTGCAGAGAGTCTGAGCATCAATCGAACCGCAGTCAGTCAGACCATCGCCGAGCTGCTCATGTAAATACAAGTCCATGACCTACATAACAAGAGCTGCTCAGGGAAGGTGATATCCCTAAACGTGGTATGGAAATAGTAGTAACAGGAGTACTCCGATCCCGACAGCTATTGCAATTTCTACATTCTGAATGTTGTATTACAAATGTAATTTGGACCAAATATCTGTGCCACTGTATGAAGGCAGATATCATGTTCTTGGGTGCTGATATCATAATGCAGAGCCTGTGGGTGAGACATGGTACGCCTGTAGGTATTAGCAGCACAGAGGAAGAGTTGGTGAAAAAGACAAGAAAAGACTAGCATAGGTCCTCTTGTCCATTGTTGAATAAGCCCTAGTTGGACCTTCACCCTTGCCTGGTGACTGTACAGGTGTGTGCAAGATAATTTACTCTAGATCTGGTTTTCAGTTACTACATGTAGAACCAGTATACATTGTGGTAAGGCCAAGGCACCTAGCCAACAGTCATATTTTGAGTTCTTGAAAGTGGCTGTCAATGGCAAGGATTGGTACCAGCCTAATAACTATTGACTCCTGTGTCATGCCAAGCTGTTAATGTTAATGCCAATCCCCATATTATGCACATTCATATGTCCAGGGTGGCTCTTGAAATCACTCAAGCCCACCCGAAGACAATTTGTGAACTCTAACATAATTACCACCCCCCCCCCCAGTTCATCACAATAACATTTTGCCATCAGAAGTCTTGCCTCCTGTGCCTCCCTCTCTCCCCTGTTCCTCCCTCTGCCCCATCCTCTAACAATCCTACAAAAACACAAAGCCACTATGGCGTTTGTTGTAAAACCCTTGAATTTGGCCCCTTGTATTATGTATGCAAGAAAACCCTCGAAAATCACACCACATGCTATAGAGTGTGAGTTTTCTTTGGGGGGTTAGTGACGAAATGTGTCCTGTATCAGACATTTGTATTTCCCTGAAATTTCCCTCTTAAGAATCTTTGTTAACAGGAAACTTGAAATCTATTCTCAGTCTATGAAGCCTGATCTGAAAGATTAGAAACCACCTGCCTCTTTGCTGTTTGCATACTAGCTCTCTAATGGGGCCCATTCCACCCACACAGTGCAACAACTCCATAGGAGGTAGGAGAAGCTATACCTAGAACCTTTAGATGTAGAGCTATTTATAGTAAGTGCACTGATACTTTACTTGTCCTTACAAAGGTGTCCTATTTCCAGCATTCACCTGTCTCACTAACACACCCCCCCCACCCACACCCTCCTGTTGTCTCAGCTTCTGTTCTCACGGTAGGACATCATCCACACACCTGCATGTACCACCCAGGTGTAAGGTCTAGCAGCACCACAGCCATGTGGTAAAGGTTCCCTGCGGCAGCAACTGTTTACAATCTGCCAACCTGTGTATCTACAATCCACTGGGCCCTCTTTTTATGTTGGCGGGTGGGTTCAGCCATCCTTGATTTGAAGATGAGCTCTGATAAAGGCTAACTCGTGCACCATATGACTTCAGAGGTCAATACTAGAGAGTAATCTGCTTAAAGCCTAGATGTCCCCCTCCTCTGTACGTCCTATACCCCCAGGCCCCATACCTGACTGTGGTAGCAGCCCGGGCAGGGTACTGGCTTGCTGGTACCTGTCAGGCACTACGTCTGTACTGACTGTCTCAGGGAACCAGCACCGGGGGTAAAGTGGCCACGTGACCAGCGATGTCTGCCTGTCGCTGGTACCCGACATGTCATGTTTTACAGTCTCCTGTGGGCAGGTACCAGCGGAACTAGCATGACACTCTCCAAGCACAGGTTGTGGGATAATACCACTAGCCCTATAAGGGTATTGGTTTAGTAACCTAAGTGCCGTACATTCCTGCTACTGTAAATTCTTACGTATAAGATTAACCCTCGTTCCCTGAATTATATAAGCCACATAGGAGGTTTGAAAATTGCTAATTTAGTACTATACTATACTAAGAAAAAGCCCCCGTATAAGCCTCAGCCCCACCTTGAGAGAACCCTATAAGCTGCGCTGGTGTTCTTATACGCGAGAATTTATGGTACCACGGTAACCCTGCACTTATTCAAGACCCGTGCCAATTCTAATACCCGGTAGTCAAATTAGCCATTATGAGATAGGCTGCTTAGGTGGCCAAAAGGTGACGAGTGTAGGTGGCCAGTATTACTGAGATGTGAGGAGGCATAACGTGCCGGGCGGGGGTCACGTGATGAAGCAGGATTTAATGGCGGCATATGAAGGAGGAGGAAATATTATTATTGCCATATCATGATGCATTATGGAGCAGCCGATGAGGCAGGGAGGAGTTATAGCTGCCGTCTATAACCATGGAAGGACAATGTAATGCCTTAAAGCTTGGCCGTCATGGTTGAAGTGAGGCCAAAATCACTTTTGGATATAGTTCAGTTTTGAGGGCTCGTAAGGGCTGGTAGCTCAGCTCTTACAGGCACAAGTTAGGGTGAAAATCTTGTAGCTGGACAACGCTCATGGTTCCCTGTCTAAACACTGCTGCCCTCTGGTGGAACTGTTATTTTAGTCTATGTATTGAAAATGCTAAACCTATTCCATGCTGGCCCAGCTTTAAGGATTCCGTCTGCACAGACACACCGCTGGCTGGCATCACATCGGGCATCATGGCAGCATCATGCCCACCCTGCTGAGAATGTATCAACCTCATAGAGGCGGCGTGATGCACTAAAGCGCGCTGGAGATTTGAAGTCCTGCATCATGAAAAACAAATGTGCACTATGCTGCCCTTGCAGGGTTATGGGAACCAATACCTGTGACAAACTGTTGTGGCAGGGTGTGGAGCCACTATACACATCAGGTGTGACTCTACCCTGACTGTGGGGTCTGTGTTTGATGTTTCTCTTTTTGCCAATAACTGCTGCATCAAGTCGGCACGATGATACAGTGTCGTGTTATTATTACTTGTATGGTGGTGTGGTGATTGTTGCCAATATGTGGCTTCATTGTAGCAGCTTTATAACTCAGCTCCCTCCCTCACAGGCTCATTGGCTCCCCATATCGGGACGCCACTCCCAACTGAGGTACATGGACAGAGTAATGATATCCGCCGGCTCTGCCTGATCAGCTGCTTCTATCATTCAATGGAAATACATGTAGTTGTATTCGTTTGTATGTTTTTGATGCAGCACAATAACAAACTGGGAGTTACACCAGAAAGATACATAATATTCATCAAACTATTCGGTATATAAGATGGTGTCAGAGGTGTATTCGGAAAGGCAGCCTAGTACTAGTACTTAAAAAAAATGTAAAAACAAATAATTCCGACCTACCGACCCTACATTTTCTTGCCATGTTACCTGAAACAAACCTTTTTTTGGCCCTATTTATGAGTATTGATATAGGGTAAAGGCACCCATTTCGGACGCTCCTGGGCAATGGAAAGAGGGTCACCTTTAGTTGTTAGAACTGACACCATAAATTGATACTAATTCTAATTTCGGTGTAGCCATTGGGCATATCATATCTGACAGCTTCTATTCCTGAAACATTTGCAATGGATTAAATCATTCAAGTATAAATTAATCTGCATCTAATATGTCTAATTTACAAGGTTGAACTGCACCTAAAGTCGGACACCTTCATGTTTTTTGACATAGACCCTCACAAAAACTACATAATATATTTCTATCATTAGGCTTAGGAATTATGTAACTATAATAGGAAAACCAGAACAAACAGAATAAGTGTAGGGGCACGAATAATACGTGTACATATAGGTCCGTGGAGTCAGAGCGGGAAGTGCCTCCAACAGACACTAGGTGGCAACACAGGTCTACGCCATGTCCTTTCGGTTATCCGGTAGCGGAGCCAGGCAGGGCACTCCAGACGGCGCTACGGAGGAGTGCCACGTCGACACTGCTTGGTCCGCGCTCAGGGTATATAAGAGGCCGAGGTTGGCTACCTCAGGGAGTTCGTCCCAGGACGAGCTCTGACCCACACCTTTCGTACCTTCGCTTTGATAGGGGCACCTACACCCCTCCCACACTATGGTTCCTGCACCAGCCATGCTGGCTCAGGGCCTGACTGTCCGGTATTGCTAAACTTCGAACTATCGATAGAATCCTGTGTGTCTTCGAATGGTTAAAAGACCAAGTGAACCGAGTAGAAACCTTCGTGTACTTTTGAGGCTGTGATCGAATAAAAACCTGTTGCATTCAAACCGAATTTGGAACCTGTGTTCGCGTTATACGTAAACGAAACCCCTACATAAGGAAACCAATTTTCTCATTACATTGCGAGTTTTATGAAAAAATATAGCAAAAAACACCCCATATTTAAGCAATCATAGAACAATATAAGAAGTGAGTTATATGTGGTCTGATGTGTTTGTTCGAAGGAAGAATACCTGGATTTTCATATTTAGTTGGCATTATATGTGAGTTGTAAATATTGATTTTGTAATTCAAAGTCAATGCTGTCCGAGTCAAGGTGTCTGCCCGACTCAGGGTGCCTTTACCTTAGTGTACCTAGACAGGGGCTAACAGTAATCCCTCCCCCACCCACAACCAGCTGCCGCAGGATTGGCTCAATACCTCCTTTATCGCCCCCTCTTTGTGCCAGGCTCTCAGTGCCGCAGTCAGTTATACATATATCTGGAGTTATCATGGTCCTCTGAATCCACACAGAAAGACTCAAGCAACTACAGATCCGAAAACACAAAACTTAGATTTACACCACATTTTCTGCATAAAGTTTCAGGAGAAGCGTACCAAGATCATCAGGGTCCAGTGTACCAGCATACTAGTACTTACCAGTGGTACTGTACCAGCACAGGAGCCCAGTGTACCAGCAGTTTTGCGGTTACCAGTGGTACTGTACCAGCACAGGAACCCAGTGTACCAGCAGTTCTGCGGTTACCAGTGGTACTGTACCAGCACAGGAGCCCAGCGTACCAGCAGTTCTGCGGTTACCAGTAGTAATGTACCAGCACTGGAGCCCAGTGTACCAGTGGTACTGTACCAGCACAGGAGCCCAGTGTACCAGCAGTTCTGCGGTTACCAGTGGTACTATACCAGCACAGGAACCCAGTGTACCAGCAGTTCTGCGGTTACCAGTGGTACTGTATCAGCACAGGAGCCCAGCGTACCAGCAGTTCTGCGGTTACCAGTGGTACTGTACCAGCACAGGAGCCCAGTGTACCAGCAGTTCTGCGGTTACCAGTGGTACTGTACCAGCACAGGAACCCAGTGTACCAGCAGTTCTGTGGTTACCAGTAGTACTGTACCAGCACAGGAGCCCAGTGTACCAGCAGTTCTGCGGTTACCAGTGGTACTATACCAGCACAGGAACCCAGTGTACCAGCAGTTCTGCGGTTACCAGTGGTACTGTATCAGCACAGGAGCCCAGCGTACCAGCAGTTCTGCGGTTACCAGTGGTACTGTATCAGCACAGGAGCCCAGCGTACCAGCAGTTCTGTGGTTACCAGTGGTACTGTACCAGCACAGGAGCCCAGCGTACCAGCAGTTCTGTGGTTACCAGTGGTACTGTACCAGCACAGGAGCCCAGTGTACCAGCAGTTCTGCGGTTACCAGTGGTACTATACCAGCACAGGAACCCAGTGTACCAGCAGTTCTGCGGTTACCAGTGGTACTGTATCAGCACAGGAGCCCAGCGTACCAGCAGTTCTGCGGTTACCAGTGGTACTGTATCAGCACAGGAGCCCAGCGTACCAGCAGTTCTGTGGTTACCAGTGGTACTGTACCAGCACAGGAGCCCAGCGTACCAGCAGTTCTGCGGTTACCAGTGGTACTGTACCAGCACAGGAACCCAGTGTACCAGCAGTTCTGTGGTTACCAGTAGTACTGTACCAGCACAGGAGCCCAGCGTACCAGCAGTTCTGCGGTTACCAGTAGTACTGTACCAGCACAGGAGCCCAGTGTACCAGCAGTTCTGTGGTTACCAGTAGTACTGTACCAGCACAGGAGCCCAGTGTACCAGCAGTTCTGTGGTTACCAGTAGTACTGTACCAGCACAGGAGCCCAGTGTACCAGCAGTTCTGTGGTTACCAGTAGTACTGTACCAGCAGGCAGTGGGTGGCAGTGTGGGTGGTAGACCCCCAGTACTATATACTGCAGTAGTAATATACCAGCAGGCAGTGGGTGGCAGTGTGGGTGGTAGACCCCCAGTACTATATACTGCAGTAGTAATATACCAGCAGGCAGTGGGTGGCAGTGTGGGTGGTAGACCCCCAGTGCTATATACTGCAGTAGTAATGTAGGCAGGGGGTGGCAGTGTGGGTGGTAGACCCCCAGTGCTGTATACTGCAGTAGTAATGTACCAGCAGGGCAGGGTTATATACTGTATTATACTGCAGTATTAATGCCATGTGGCAGCTATTGGCCATCCTGGCAGCGTCTATACCGCGTTATTAGTCCCATAAAGACATATCAGCGCGCCGCCTGCCGAATAGCTGCTGCTGTATTAGATGTGGACCCGGCGGGGGTTAGCGGGATGTATGGGGGATCACACAAGGTGGGGTGGGATTATTCATACCCAGCAAGAGAAAGTCTGCAATATTGCGGCCATTGCCTTTTCTCTACTTTGGCTGCTAATTGGCCTTTACTGATATGAGCACATATATACAGAATACCCGTCCTGATATATGTCCCCTCATTCTGTGCTTCGTCCCTTCAGCAGATGCTGCATAGAAACGTCTCAGAAGTATGCTGCTGGGGATCTGCTCCTGAGGTCCCCAAACCTGATTATGACTCGGTCAGGAGGACACAGGTGGAGTAGAGAACTGTATATATGATAAAGACAAGCTGTGCAGAACGGCTGCTGGTTGAGTGATGAGAGGTGGTGTAGAATGATGTCTGGGAGTTTGTGAAAGTTTTCTTATTGTCTGAATATAGGCTTAGACTAGTCCGCCCCTTATAAGATTACATGGCGTAGTCAGAAATCAGATCTAGATTCATGAGAACTGCCTTAACTTTATTACACCTAACCCCTTCACACAACAACGTACACAGAGGAAAATGTGAGAGTCACCTGGACTCACATGCCATAGTCAGACACATGTGGCCAAAACCACCCTTATGTGAGAGTCTAGCTGACTTTGACTGTAGAGAAAGTCCAGCACTGCCTGACTTTCATCAGAAAGAGAGTCCAGCATTGCCCGACGTTTGCCTTTCCACGGTCCAGCACTGCCTGACTCTCATTATGATGAAAGTCAGACAGTACTGGACTCTCATTGTGATGAAAGTCAGGCAGTGCTGGACCTTTGCAGCAGTCAAAGTCAGGCAATGCTGGACTCTCATGTACGAAAGTCCAGCACTGCCTGACTTTCATACTCAAGGGTAGTCTGGCAACGCTGGACTGTACCTAGAGTGAGAGTACAGCAATGGCAGACTCTGGCCATTGAGAGTCAAACCAAGCTGGACTCACATGTGGATATGAGTCTAACAATGTTGGACTTTGGCCTCAATGAAAGTCAGGCATAGCTGTAATCTCTTCTTTGAAGTAAAACTAGTTGCTTATTTGCATCGGGGGGAAATGTTTTAAAAGATTTATATTGCCTCCCTGAAATCTCATACAAAATAATATTGTTGTCCTGAACAAACAAGGGTCTGCTAGATCACAGACAACAAGTCATTTAGGTATGTAACAACATAGAGATACATGTACCAACATATGTCAGAGGTGATCCCAGGATCTTAATGTATATAATTCCCAAATCCACAAGAATGGTGTCATATATCCTACCATTAAGCTCAATACTGTATTGTGTCCCCACCTGGTAGCAAACAAAGAAGGCTCAGGCTAACTGACCCTCATTCCAGAGTCAGACATTGCCTGACTGTGGAACGAATGTCAGCCTGACTCTGGTCTGAAGAATTGTCTTGCCTGACTGTCATTCAAGGATCAGGCTGACTCTCAAAAGAGAGTAACTTTATGGGACTATCAAAGGAGGCTCAGCCTGACTGTCGTTAATGGAAGTGAAAGTCCAGCAGACTCTCCTACCTGAGTCAGGGAGTGCTTGACTCTGGGGACAGTCCAGCTGACGCTCATATCTTTCTCTGTGTAGGCTGTACACGCGTCCCCAGACCCTGCCACAGGACGGCTCTGGTAACTACCACTATGACGGGGAACTTGGATTTTGCTGGGTTTTGGCAATTCCTAGTGTAACATCTTTTTCAGCTTCTGGGTCTCTGAAAAAGTGTGGATCTTATCTAAACGCTGGGGTCCAGTGGTATAACTATGTCAGCAACCTCAGCATCCCTTCTGCTTCGTGAAAAATGGGTTTGAAGGAAAGAGAATGTAAGCAGTCAACAGAATGATCTTTGTGACATCTGTTAGTGGATAGGTGTGTCAGATAACCCGAGATAGCTCTGCCATCTCCATATGGATATCTCCTACCATGTATCCCATCTTACACTATCTAGATATATAACACCCTCAGTAGTTCACGTGAGGTCACCAGATCTCAGAGAATTACAAGAATCTCGTGAGACATCACGAGAATCGACCCCCCTCCCGCTGTGACCCGAGCCGCCTCGAGGCGCGGCGTCTTTAATTATCGCCCAGAGTGAGTGTCACTCACTCTGTCCACCAGGCGGCGCCTCCATGCTGCTGCCCCCTGGCGACATATAGAGATTACTACACTCTCCCAGCACAGTCTCTGAGCAGTTTGTATCGACACTATTTCCTTGCTGCCAAAATGCGGCGGATTTCCCTCAAAATATTGCGCAATTATGAATCGATTTAAATATCTAGAGGAATGTATGAACAAACTTTGTTTTACATAAGAGAAATATTGGCCATGTTTTTGTTGTAAAAATCTGAGATGATTCTATGTTTCGTGTATATAGCACTAGCACTGTGTTGTGAGAATAGGAGAGCAGACAAATAGTGCCGTTTTGCCCCCTTCTTCCACAAAAGATTTCCTAAAGTCCGTACGTTTTGACAGAGCCTTATTTGAGACTGTGCTGGGAGAGTGGCAGCAGATAAAGACAGCTGGGGAGGGGGGGGGATATAACAGGTAAGGGGCAGAGGGAGTAGAGAGGGGGGGGGGGTGCTAACTGCTCGGCTATATCCTCATCAGGACGGACTGAGTGTGGGGCACTAAGGTGGTACAACCGGTCTCCATAAGAAGGGAAGCTAGCACGCCTTTCACATCCCGACTAAAAGTCACGTTACAGAAAGATGGAACGCAGTAAGACGCCATTCAGTGAAAGAGGAAAGAGGCATGGCAAAATGGGGCCAGATTCTAAATCTTGCATCTTGCAATTTTTGGAGGAGAATCATGAAGTTGTAGGTAGCTAAAACCGGAAGTCTGCTAATGCTGGAAGCTCCGTCTGCTACCTACAGGAAGTCAAGTGCCCCCTCCCCATGCCGTCTACACCTCTCCCTCCTCCTCCCTCACCAGGGGGCGCGTGATGCGCGTGCCGCCCGCCGGGGACAGCACCAGTCCATGGTCTTTAATGTCGTCTGCTCTCGGCCCTTCTCGTGGCGCGGCGAGATTTGACTAATTGAGACGTGATCGGCGGCGGCGGCCATGACCAGATTGGTGAAGGAGCGTCCCGTCAGGGGGAGCCACGGGAGGGGCGTGACGCCGACACTTGTACGCATGCTCGTTAGGCGGCGCGCCCCCTGGGTGTGGAGAGGGGCACTAGAGCACGAGCTAACCCTGTCAGGGCTGCATGCTGCTTTAATGTAGCATGCCCTATAGTCGGCATGATGCATGAATGCAGCCTTGGGGAGTAACTCAATAGTGCTGACCCCATTGGGTTGATACACTCCCACAGAGGCGGCATTATCATGATGCATGAATACAGCTCACCGTGACCATGACGACCAATGAGAGCACATTACAGCATGAAGCGATCCCTAGAGGGTTCATGCTGGATTGGCGGGAATTGGCGGGAAGCAGACGACAGCTGACGTGAGGCCGTCAGGGTGGTGGGGGGGGGGGGGGGAGCAGGGTGTGTGAGGGGGGGGGGGGGTGGATCCATACCTGACTTGGCGCTGAGTGATTCTTAATGATCCCTGTGGCTGCGATTCCTAACCCTTTCAGCACGACATGATACATCAAGGTTCATGTTCATTGCAGCCCTGGCTTTGTAAGAACTCACCAGCGCCGCATTGGTGCATCATGCAGACCCTTAAGGAGTGTATCAACCCTGTCATGATGCATGAACGCAGAACGGGTACCGGTAAGTTACACAATAGGGATGCATGGATGCATCATGACGACAAATGGGCATGAGGCACTCTGCCACTGATTGATTTGTAATGCTGCCTGTGGGTAGGGGGCTGGGTGCTGAAGGGTTTGTCTCAGAGTCTGTCTGTTCGTCGACACTCAGTGATCGGCCACTGAGTGGGACAGGAACACGTGCTGCCTGACCCCCCCCCCCCCCCCACACACACACAACCCTACTACTCCTAGGGCCTTAGACGGGGGGTAGGTTTGCCCCTTGTTGCCAACCCCCCGCATCCCCCTGTCCCTTGTCCATAAGGCCTAAAACAAGGGCTTTCCGCCTTGTCGAATTTACCCATCTGGAGCCCTACTACTCCAACCCACTTGTTCCCCCCCCACCCACCCCCCCACCCCTGCATTCCTCTTGTCTCACCCACATTTTGCCCCCACCTCTTTGTCTCTGCTAACCTGGGTCATCTAGCAGCTTCCTGTCTTAGTGCAGGTCTTTGAATAAACACATTCCCTGTTTTCCCTAAGGTAGATGCGGGTTACACAATATTCTACATTCCCATGGCCAAAATATATTTAAAAGTGCAGGTGGCCTAAATTGGGTGGATCTGGTATATGAGGTTAACGCCTGTATATATATGTAGTTGTGTACAAACCAGGCTACCCTTTGTGTACCAAGCACCAATGACTGCTGTTCTGCCTGTTTGCTGTAACTTATGTGATCCTGACACACACTAATGTTTCACCTTATGCTTTGTTGTAGGTGAGTTACGTGTGGCATCCGTCCTGGACACCGTAAGTCTGTAGTCACCAGCAGGTACGCTAATTAATACACTGCTACTTAATAGCAATGGATTAAGTTTCTCGACTACTATTGAAAGATGCTCAGTGTAAGGTTTATGTGGAATCTTCATCCTCAGAGTTACTTAGATTCTGAAAATCATCTGAGTTTGTACAGGTGTACATTGGAGCATTGCTGCTGTATGAGGTGTGGTGAGTGTTGGACGCAGGGAGTGTTAGGCCAAAAAATAATGGTATGTTCCAGGTAGGGCCGGTAGGTCGGATTTTCTTTTTTAGACCCCGAAGACCCTAAAGTTTACCTAAAAGGGGTAAAAATACGAAAATTTCCTTAAAATGCATTAACAAAACGTAGGGTCGGCCCTGCTTTGCTCGGTCTATTTTGGCTTTAGACTATACTACTAGTGTAAAGTGTGTGCCCGTGTGCATCCAAGCATCCCCCCCCGCGTCAGGCACTGTAGGGGTTACCAGACTGGACAAGCACTGACTGAGTAGAGACCCCCAGTCCATACCCTGGGTTATCTGGGTGGCAGCCCCCGGGGCTTGAAGTCAGATACCACTCAGTACACCTGACCAGCACTGATAGAGGAACACTCCCTGCTGTCTGTTCTGTAGGAGACCTGGCACCACGTGTAGCAGAATACCTCTCTGTATACATACAGCCATCTTAACCACTTGTGGCCAGGGTAGGTGCAAGTGTGCAGCTTAGTGTCCACAAAGACTGTGCTAGGAGAGTGAGACCTCTGCTACAGACCACTCTCCCAGCAGATGCATGCAAAGTCAATACGAGCTAGCCTTGATTCTGCCATTTTTAACGTCAGGGCGCTACACATACTAGTACCGCTTTGCCATGGAAACGTACTCAGAAATATTGCAAAAATAGGCAGAGGCTAGCTCGGGACGTTGCATGCCTCTGCTTGGAGAGTGTGCTGCAGACCTGAACGTCTCAGAGGGGGACTCGGAGCTACTCATCTATACATCAGAATGTCCCCACCCCCCTGCCACCACCTCCCGGATATAGATCTGCTATTGGAGCGTGGGGCATGCAGGGTAAACGCTTGTGGCGCCCTCCATCGACAGGTGGAGGAACCATTGCCTCCCGCAGCACAACTCCCCTATTATCACCCAGATTACAGGGGACTTCCGGTACAGCCTCCTTCTGGGTGACTGGGGTCAACGCCACACAGAGGCTCTCTGCTGCTGGTGCGGGGGGGGGGGGTGGGGGTGGTAGGGTGGGAGTGTAGGGGGTGGGGGGTGGCAGGGAGGGAGGGGGGTCCTATAAAAGGTTAAGGTAGTGATTTAACCCTACAGGGTACACATGTCCCTTGTCATCATGAGCATGAATGCAGCCCTGGTGAGTAACTCACCAGTGGTGCATCCAAACTGGTGACACTTTAAGGGAAGGGATGTTGGAAGGGAAGGAAGGGTAGGAGGAATGAAGAGTGGGAGGAGGCGGTGGGAGCACCAAGAGCAGAGGAGGAGTAGGGAGAGAAGGGCTGTAATGTGACTGGGTGGTGCTGATGAATGGCGGGGAACCTGACCCTGTCAATCATTCCCAAGGTCAAACCATTCTAAGGTCAAACTATGCCAAGGTCAAACCATTCCAAGGTCAAACCATTCCTACCACGACACCCAGGGGGCGGTAAAGCTGGCTCCTCACTCCCCCTGCTACCTCCCTCAATAAGATCCCCCGGGTGCACCCCCAGCATGCTCTGTCCCTGCTACTCATGGTAGTGTTGTTAACTCTGTAAGGACAGCTGCAAGGTGCTCCTTGTCGTCATGAGGCATGCATGCAGCCCCGGTGAGTAACTCGCCAATGCTGCATCCATGCATCACACCGACCCTACGGGGCTGACTCCGTTTGGTTCAGCATGATGCACCGATGCAGGGCTGGTGAGTGCATCATGCTGCTGAATGACGCCCTGAGGCATGATGCGGTCCTTACCGGGTGGTTGGATGGACGCGGCGTGCGGCAATCTGCCTCAATCAGGGTAAATGAAGACATTCAGACCCTGGTGTCGTCTGCTGTCAAAGGGCGGGAACCCCGTGGGAGGCAACATGTAAGCCCCGTAGCAGCCCCCCGGCGTCCCTGCTGTCAGGGTATGGGCACCGACACCTTGTGATCAGCGCCGGGCTGCGTTTTGTTTATGGGCGTTTTTTCTTCCTACCTCCTTACCTGCCGTAGGGCCGGCTTCCATCACACCACCTTATCCACAGTACACTGAAAACCTCAGGGTCGTCATTTTGACAATGCCAAAACTGACAACTTTAGGTAGTCAAAGTGACCACCTTAGGTCGTGATTGTGACTACCCATCTGAGCCATTCAGACCAAAGTTGTCACAATGACGACCTTAGGTAGTCACAATAATTAGGTAGTCAGAATGACTACCTTAAGGTTGTTAATTAAGGTATTGTCCATTTGAAGACCTAAAGTCATCAGTAATGACAACTCTCAAGTCCTAGGTTGTCCCAATGACTACCCTATGGTACATAATTCTATTCCTCACTTGCTACTTATGGCACACTACTGCCACCTGGTTTTTCATATTTGCATAACTATATCTGTCGTGAGATATACACTGGTGACAGGGAGCAGAGTGGTCTCTATATCTTTAGGGCCATCATTCTCACCCATTGGCAACTTATTTATAACAAGTAATGCTACTTAGTTTAATGAAGACTACACCAAATATGTGAAAAGGATGTCTGTCATTAAGAAGTGAACTAATTAGAGACTGTATTCATACACCATTCTCCACTCCATCTGCCATTATTCATTTTGACTACCTAGGTCGTCATAATGACTAGGCTCCTTGCTCTGGGTTTTCAGTGTAGGTGCAATATCAAATACCATGCAGGAACGGCCAAATCAGCTGACGTCACAATGTCCGTGGCATCGAATCACTGCTACCCTTTCGGCCAAAACATGATCAATGTGAGACGCGGGTAAGAGTAGCAATGTTTTCCTCCCTTCTTCCATAGACGAGCGCCTGTAGTCCGGGCCTTTGGGCAGACTTTTTTATGGGACTGTGCTGGGAGAGTGCTGAAATTAGTCCCAAACTGTGCAGGGAGAGCTCTCATTTTTTAACAATCAGGGGCCAGGGTCGGTTGTGTTTTTGGCATGGCCAAAATCCCAGGGAAAAGGCCAGCGCATTACTATATTCATGCTATCCCATGACTGCCGATAATGCCCCGATCTTTGACAGAGGTGGAATCACGGCCTAATGGAGACTCTGACTTCCATTCTGAACGACACCAATAGCTTCAAAGCTCTTTTCCTACCTCCTTTCAGGTTTTCTTACTTTGGCTGGTACCTGAAAGCTGCCTGAAGTTGGCCAGGACCCAGTGGTATTCCACTTCCGCTGGTTGCCATGGTGAGGCCGAGCCTCGTTCCCGTGAGACCACCTCTTGACCTCTGGGTAAAAACCTGACAGGAAGCCGGTCAAAGGCAGCCTCACGGAACCCGAGCCCGTCCCGTCCATCAAACCAACCAGACTTCTTATTTCTACACTTTTTCTTCGGCGGGAAAGCGACACAAATCCTCTTAAGGCTTTCAGCTTAGAAAGACTTCTTTGAAAGCTGTTAAAATCTCCTCTCAGGCTGATGGCAGGCTGCTGCTGGGTGGGATTTCAGATGGTTTCCTTTTTGGGGCGTTTCTTCTTACTTTATAACCTGAGGCCCTGCCTCCTCTTAGGCAGAAAACACATGTCTGAAACTGACCATGGCTGTATATAGTGACTTGGAAAAATTGTTTATACAAAAGTCCTTTTTATAACAAATACTAAATAAAGAGAGAATATATAATTCGGCCCATGGAAACCGGCTCCTAAATTTCAGCAATGTCCTGATATCAGTCCTCCTCCGACTCCTGATTATGAGATTACACTATAAATGGTTAACACACTTTTGCCATGAAACTCCTGACACATGACTTGCTATTTATAAAATGTTGGTTACTGGAACGACAGTCATAGTTGCCTAGCAACCAGACAACCAGACATGTTTACGATGAAACTTAAATATAGAACAGGAGTCAACAATATATGTGATAGCTACCCGTCATATCTGTACTGAGTATATTGAATTTGACTTCTGCAGAAATGAAGTCCTTGATAGAATCTCTTCCTGTCACCAGCGTCTCCTTAATCTCCCACAATGCCTTGTTGCCTGCCCGCACTTCCTGCTGTAGACGGTGGCGCCCCCCGTGGTGGGGAGTGGAACTAATCCTGCCACCAGAGGGTATAGGGGGCTCATTTCCTGCAGAAACTGTTAACCTTTATGGGCCGCATAGTGCTGTAATGCACTCTGATCTTTGGCATCATGATACTGTAATCGTAGATATTTACGCGCTGTACATATTTAAAATCCGCGAAAATATGTACAGAGTGGAAATTTATCCAGTGTAGTCATACTACTACCATATTTAAAAATGTGCGAATTTAAAAATGCGCGAACTTGTACTTTAAAGCAAATCCGCGAAAATTTATACCAGCGAAAATACCTACGTTAACAGTACATGAATGTGGCATTGAAGAGTAACTTGTCGGTGCTGCATTCATGCATCATGCCGATTACAGGGTAGGCTGCTGAACGGTTGGCATGATGCACAAATGCAGTACTGGGACGTTACTCATTGTGCATCATGCAGACAAATTGTACAAATTGTCATGATGGCATCAATCAGTCCTTAAACCCCCACCTTATCTATAAAGGCCCAGAGTGCCGGGCCTCACTCAGGTCTGGTTTTTACTGGAGGGGCAGCAAACGTGTTGCCTTCAAAGGTTTAATTCCCTGAACTGATTGGAAGGACGCGCGTTGACACGACACCATGACTGGGGGGGGGGTGGTCAATACTGCTGTGTAGGGCCTAACGATCCACACCCCCTTACAGCATGTAGGTCACCCGGCCATAGTGCTGGAGTACAGAGACAGTAAAGACGCCTTTAGTGTGGGGACCGGGGAGAGTGAGGTGTGAGTAGTATATGGGGCTGGGTGTGTGGGGCAGGCAGTAGGAGGGGAGGAAGTAGTATACTGGAAAGGGAATGTAGTGCAGGCAGTAGGGGGGGGGGTAACCAGGGGGAGTGAGTTGTAAGTAGTATACTGGAATGGGCGTTTGGAGCAGGCAGCAGGAGGGTAGCAGGGAGTAAATACCCACATGTACTGAATTAAAGATCGTGTTTCTAGGGGGGCAGGGGTCACAAAATCAGTGATACAATTAGATTTTGTTCAACCGCTTTCCCAATGCGTATATTATAAGTATCCAGAGTATGTACCCGTGTATGATGTTTATAAGTAGGATATGGAAATAGTTATTTAGACCAGGCACACGGGAACACTGTGCTATAACAGTGCTACTAAGGGTGATACAATTTCTGAACGTCTCTTATATAATGGAGAAGGGATATATGTGTATGAGTCAGTGCATGTGTGTGTGTGTAGCCTATGTGTATGTGTAGGGTGCGTGCAGCAGCCGTGACTCACCCACTGTGTGAGCAGCTGGATGTACGAGCTGCTCCCCAACCAGGAGCAGCTCACCCACACACAGGAGCAGCTCACCCACACACAGGGGCAGCTCACCCACACACAGGGGCAGCTCACCCACACACAGGAGCAGCTCACCCACACCCAGGAGCAGCTCACCCACACACAGGGGCAGCTCACCCACACACAGGGGCAGCTCACCCACACACAGGAGCAGCTCACCCACACCCAGGAGCAGCTCACCCACACACAGGAGCAGCTCACCAACACACAGGAGCAGCTCACCCACACACAGGAGCAGCTCACCCACACACAGGGGCAGCTCACCCACACACAGGAGCAGCTCACCCACACCCAGGAGCAGCTCACCCACACACAGGAGCAGCTCACCAACACACAGGAGCAGCTCACCCACACACAGGAGCAGCTCACCCACACACAGGGGCAGCTCACCCACACACAGGAGCAGCTCACCCACACACAGGAGCAGCTCACCCACACACAGGGGCAGCTCACCCACACACAGGAGCAGCTCACCCACACACAGGAGCAGCTCACCCACACACAGGGGCAGCTCACCCACACACAGGAGCAGCTCACCCACACCCAGGAGCAGCTCACCCACACACAGGAGCAGCTCACCAACACACAGGAGCAGCTCACCCACACACAGGAGCAGCTCACCCACACACAGGAGCAGCTCACCCACACACAGGAGCAGCTCACCCACACACAGGAGCAGCTCACCCACACACAGGGGCAGCTCACCCACACACAGGAGCAGCTCACCCACACACAGGAGCAGCTCACCCACACACAGGGGCAGCTCACCCACACACAGGAGCAGCTCACCCACACACAGGGGCAGCTCACCCACACACAGGGGCAGCTCACCCACACACAGGAGCAGCTCACCCACACACAGGGGCAGCTCACCCACACACAGGAGCAGCTCACCCACACACAGGGGCAGCTCACCCACACACAGGAGCAGCTCACCCACACACAGGAGCAGCTCACCCACACACAGGGGCAGCTCACCCACACACAGGAGCAGCTCACCCACACACAGGAGCAGCTCACCCACACACAGGAGCAGCTCACCCACACACAGGGGCAGCTCACCCACACACAGGAGCAGCTCACCCACACACAGGGGCAGCTCACCCACACACAGGGGCAGCTCACCCACACACAGGAGCAGCTCACCCACACACAGGGGCAGCTCACCCACACACAGGGGCAGCTCACCCACACACACGAGCAGCTCACCCACACACAGGAGCAGCTCACCCACACACAGGGGCAGCTCACCCACACACAGGGGCAGCTCACCCACACACAGGAGCAGCTCACCCACACACAGGAGCAGCTCACCAACACACAGGAGCAGCTCACCCACACACAGGGGCAGCTCACCCACACACAGGAGCAGCTCACCCACACACAGGGGCAGCTCACCCACACACAGGAGCAGCTCACCAACACACAGGAGCAGCTCACCCACACACAGGGGCAGCTCACCCACACACAGGAGCAGCTCACCCACACACAGGGGCAGCTCACCCACACACAGGAGCAGCTCACCCACACACAGGAGCAGCTCACCCACACTAAGGTCGTCCTACGCAGCGCCATAGGCCACACTCTCAATGTGCAGTGTCTTAATGCGTGTGTTAATGCATGTGTTAATGCATGTGTTAATGCATGTCTTAATGCATGTCTTAATGCATGTCTTAATGCATGTCTTAATGCATGTCTTAATGCGTGACTTAATGCAAAGATGCAGCCCTAGGGAAGTACTCGCAGCAGTGTGTATATATGCACCTGACAAATGAAATTGACATCAAAACTATCATGCTGCCCTCAAAGGGCTACCAAGAGAAAACATAATTTTATCTGAGACTGTGCTGGGTTAAGGGGTATTGGACGGGCAGTTACCTGACGCATGGATGGAGGCAGCAGAGTATAGGGAGTAGAAGGCAAGAGGGTAGGATGAACGCTGGTGTGTGTGTGGGGGGGGGGGGGCGTGCGGTCATGGCTGTACATACCTGCTACACACAGGAGCAAACCACAGCCAGGGAGGGGAGGGAGCATTGGTGGGAGTGGGGGTAGGAGGAGCAGGCATGTACTGGTGGAGACAGAAGACGGTCACGACATGCGTGCACGAGTCTCCTGCCAAACGCTGCAGGAGGAGGGCAGGGTGGGTGTAAGGTACAGGAGGGCAGGAGGCTGGGTGCCGTGCGTCTAGAGGAGGGGGCTGAGAGATGTGTACAGGGGGAGGTAGTAGCAGCAGGTGACAGTAGGGATTAGGGGGGAGGGGGGGAGGTAGTAGCAGCAGGTGACAGTAGGGATTAGGGGGGAGGGGGGAGGTAGTAGCAGCAGGTGACAGTAGGGATTAGGGGGAGGGGGGAGGTAGTAGCAGCAGGTGACAGTAGGGATTAGGGGGGGAGGGGG